>BJKM01000581.1:192500-351652 GCA_015082035.1 Chaenogobius annularis | reverse complement strand
TATACATGCAGGAATATTTTTTATAGGAAATGAAATACAAATACAAATTGCCGATAAATGACTGTAAGTTTGTTTCCTGAGGTTCTAAGCTTGAGTTAAAGTCTGCTGGAGTCTGACCGGTGGAAAAAGCACCACTTTGGTTATTCCACAAAATGAAACCCTTTTTGTCCTTTGTACAGTCCGGACCCTCTGCTCCAATATCACACTTCTTGTTTACGTTTTGATCCTGGTGGCGGTTGTAAAATGTGTCTTTTGATCATATTGGACTTCATACTAAATGTTGTAATGTCGAATGTGAAAAGCGTGAAATTTGAACGTGCGAATGAAGACTTCATAAAAAGTCCTTGTGTCTTTGTTTTGATTCTCTGACTGCACAACGACGACTCACAAATGGCTGCAGGCGAACAGGACAACGTTTAATGGCTCAGCGTTCGAACCGGTCAAACGACACTCGACTGCAGCGCGTCTCTGTTTCTCACACAGAACACGAGGACGTTCATCGTGAAGGCGGGGGACGCACGCGGATATAAAAGTGGAGCTTCATAAATGACACAATGTTCTTATTCCATTCTTCTTACGTGCAGTCTTAACTCTAGCACTCGCTGACTCACAGTAACTCACAGTCAAAAGGGAACAGAAGGTTGACTTTCCGTTCAAGGACGGCTCATTTCTTCAAATCAAATGGCAGGAGAATTCAGGCCAAAATGTAGACTTTCTTGTCTCCGTTTCAGTCCAAAATCATTCTTTATTTTACTGCAAAGTTGTAAGAGACTTTTTTTTTCTTTTGGCTTTTTGGTTTTTTATACTATTGCACGTAGTAAAAATCTACTTTATGCATTTGCAGGTCTGGAGTTTTAAAGGATATTTGTGGCTTTTGTGTCGCATGATGTGCTGGTGTCACTTGAATGTTTTTTCTGCGCACATGTTTCTACAACATTTACTGCATTCAGAACAAGCTGTGGTTTCATGACAACGCTCAGTGTTTCTCCTGCACGTGAAACCACAGGTCTAAAAACCTGTTTGTTTCGTAAACTATTGGCAGACGTCCTCGTAAACCGCAATAAACGTAATCAGACAAAGCTCTCGTTGTGAAGAACTGCAGGTTTAAAAGGATTTCGAGGGAATCTCTCGATCCAGAGCTTTTGTGTCCTTTTCTACTTTGACCGTGATGATTTCCTCTCAAACGTTAAGTGCCTGTGGAGTGCGTCTCCAGTGGATCCCGGACGGTTCGAACTCATCAGCTCAGAGCCCGTGGCCAACAGGTGCAGCAGAGAGCACGGCAGAATCGAGAGCAGAACCAGACGTTTGTGTTCTGAGTTCATCTTTGCAACCGCTTTATCGTCACGCTTCTCCACGCACTCGTTTCCTGTGAAAAGCACATGACTGTTTGATTGTTGGATTTCGAACTTTCTGTCGGATTAATCAACAATTTATGGAATCCTGTTGTTTTTCTGTTTTTTTCAAAATAAACTGAAATAGAAAGCCTGTTATTACATATATATATTTCAGGTCGGATAACTCGTAAACACAGCATGAAATCAATGAAAACACAGACACAATAAACCTGACAATCGTTTCGCAACTGACATATTATTACATGAAATGAGACTCAGCGACTCTGGGGTTTCTGCATCGGCCCAGAGGATTCTGGAAGGACAGAACGATCAGAACCATGAGACGTTGTCATAGAACCAAACACTGGTAAATATGAAGAATGATGTAGTATTTATTCACCCATCAAAGAGGGAAAAAAACTATGAAGAAGTGTCTGGGGTGAGGGTAGATATGTTTAAACGTTTGTCCAGTTTATTTTGCTCACCTTAAATGTGTAATGTCATGTATGTAGTATAGTTTATATAAGTCACGAACGACAGGAAACGTGTTCTTTTTCATGCACTTTAAACTCAAGCGAGCAGGCGTCACAAACAAACGTGAATTATTCGTTTCTCTATAAAATACGGCACAATAAAAAGGACAAACTTTCAAAACGAGTCAAAACTCTTCTGTGTCGGAGAAAACACTCTGAGCTCGTTTTCAGTCATTTTAAAACCGAATAAACGCAGTAAAAGTCGGAGCCGATCTTTACCGGGCCGGAGTCCCCTGGAAAAGGCCGAGCTGTTGCCATGGTAAAACGGTAATTTGGTAAAAGGCACAAATAACTTTTTAATATCACAACACGAAAATACCAACAAAACAACATCTAAGTTTATTCAAGTGTAAAAACTGTGAATGAGATTTATTTATTTTATACTTTCAATTCTGATCAAACAGATCATCAGTGCTAGTGTGCCCTCTACTGGTAAAGACCGTATAACAACATTTTTTATATTCCATTTTGGGGTTTTTTGCTTTTGAGAATGAATTGATAAATGACACTGTTTCATGTCAACAACTTTCTTATTAGTTATTTGATATTGTTGGGTTTATGTTTAATGGAACTTTATATGTTCATATATTATGTTTATTTTTCATGTGTTCCCCGTGTAGGCCTAAGGCACAGCTCGGAGTGATACAGCTTAAATGGTTTATGGGGTAAATTACAAATAAATTAACCATGAATAAATGAACAAAAGCCTACATTTACACACTATGATTTAGCTAAAAACTAAACTAACAATTTATAAATGCCTAAACTAATTTGCAAAATTCCTTTTTTGAGCTGTCGCACACAAAAGTTGAAACCTTGAACTGAAGCTAATCATTCACTGAACATTAAAAGTCTGATTGTCTGAGCAGTTGTGCAGCTGGTCATTTGTTCTTCTTCTCATGTTCTCTTTTTGACAGTCCAGGTCCATCTAGTCCTTTGGAAATGCAGAATTATTGTTACTGTTTCTAAACGGAATGAAGCATTTTCCTGCCGTTTCTGAAGAAAGTTTGGACATCAAGAAATACTTTCACTTTCACCAGTCAATGACATGTAATGGTAAGTCAATTTAACTTCTGTTTCATGGAGCTAATTTATGAAACAACAGTGTTGGCTAAAACATGAGAGTTGGTGTAGAATCAGAATCAGAATCAGAATCAGAAAGAGTTTATTGCCATTGTCAATGAACAAAATTCACAAACATAGGAACTTGTCTCGGCATGAAGGTGCAACATAAAACACTGAGCAATAATAAAACAACATATATTCAATCAAAAAAAGGGCATGCATTAGGAAACAATTTAAAATTACTATACAATAAATAAAAATAGGCATTTCTATGTACACAAGTTTACATATATGTTTAAAGTTGTAGTGCAGAAAAGTGACAGTGCAGTGAGTGGTTGAATATTTTGCAGTTAAAGGTGTTTTGAAGTGTTCATGAGTCCAACAGCAGAGGGAAAGAAACTATTCTTGTGGCGGGAGGTTCTGGTCCGGATGGACCGTAGCCTCCTGCCTGAGGGGAGTGGTTCAAATAGACCATGTCCAGGGTGGGAAGGGTCAGCTGTGATCCGACCTGCTCGTCCCAGAGCCCTGGAGACGTACAGGTCCTGCAGAGATGGAAGTCTGCAGCCGATCACCTTCTCAGCAGAACGCACAATGCGCTGTAGTCTCTGTTTGTCCCTGGCTGTGGCTCCAGCGTACCACACACGGTGATGGAGGAGGTGAGGATGGACTCAATGATGGCCGTGTAAAACTGCACCATCATCTCTGCGCTGGCAGCTTGGCTTTCCTCAGCTGCCGCAGAAAGTACATCCTCTGCTGGGCCTTCTTGATGAGGGAGCTGATGGAGGGCTCCCACTTGAGGTCCTGGGTGATGGTGGTGCCCAGGAAGCGGAAGGAGTCCACGGTGGTGATGGGGGAGTCTGTCATGTCGAGGGGGGGCTGGGGGGCTGTGGCTTTCCTGAAGTCCACGATCATCTCCACTGTCTTCTGGGCATTGAACTCCAGAGGTTGTTACCGCTGCACCAGGACAGCAGCCGGTCCACCTCCCTCCTGTAGACCGACTCATCCCCGTCCGAGATGAGCCCGATGAGGGTGGTGTCGTCCGCAAACTTGATCAAGTTTTACGGAGTCGTGGTGGAGGTGCAGCAGCTGTTTGTGTACAGGGAGAAGAGCAGAGGAGAAACTACACAGTCCCGCCCAATCTTCTCCTGTGGACTGGTCCTAGTGCTTGATAGTCCGATTTAGTGTCTAGGAGACATTCTTCCCCAGGCCGGCACGCTACTGCCTCCGAGATCCGTCATGAGATGTTCAGTGATCCACCTGATCAGGTCAGGTCCAGTCAGGCACGTTGGAGCTGGGCAGAGGCTTGTCGGTTGGATGTCAGTAGCAGGGAGGATGGTGCTTAAATAGCGAGCCACCTGAAGCCCGTCCACAAACAGGATCTGGCGTAGGTTCCCGGGGAGTCCAGATGCTGCAGGATGAGTGAGTGCCAGGTTGATGGCGTCGTCTACAGACCTGTTGGCTCTGTAGGCGAACTGCAGGGGGTCCAGAAGGGAAGAGGCAAAGAACTTGAGGTGGGGCAAGATCAAGCTTTCAAATGACTTCATGACTACAGACAGGCCTGTGGCGCTGACGTTTGTAGTCATAAAGTCCAGCTTCTTGGGGATCAGGGACATGATGGACGACTTGAAGCAGGCTGGGACGCGGCATGACTCCAGGGAGGTGTTAAAAATGTCTGCAGGAGACGGGGGTTGACCCCCCCCGTCCCGTCCCTGTCTTCACAGTGTCTTAAAATGGTAGCGGAGAGACACCATCTGGTCCAGCAGCTTTTCGGGAGTTGGATTTCCGAAATAGCCTGTGAACATCCTGTTCCTGAATGCAAGTCTTTCTCTACATTTAAACATTTCATCAGTGTTCACGGGGCGTGGCAGTTCACGTTTATGTCTGTATAAAAAAACAAAGTAAAAAATACAGAGAGTAATCATTTATTTCTAAATCCTTTTCTTGCCTAAGTGTTAAATCAATTGAATCTTGTGAATTACAAAATAAAAATGTTCATCACTAAATTGTATCTTAAGAAATCCTTCTGAAAATGATCTTAAAGCCCCAGTATGTCACTTTTAGTCAAAAAGGACCAAAACAAAAGCGTGTTTTTGATTGTTTTGCACTAAAAAAATATATCAAATCTTACTTTACCATAACTCATTACTGCATCTCCACAAACCTGACTCGTACGTGGCCTGGAGGAGCCTCCTGCTGCTTCTTTAGCCTATAATATTCCACAGTGTGGCATTAAACGTATCTATCTCCATGAAGAATGTTTGAAGTTTGATTTTGAGGTTCCGTGGCTGCTCCTGTTGTTTTAATGCAGTTAGTGCTCAGCCTAAAGCATCAGGCCTCATTTATAAAGCACAAAGTACAAACATGCTACGAAGTCACTTTCCACGTTCAGTTTGGGATTATAAAAAGACTATTTCACCTAAAATGAGTGGTTTTTGGTCCCAAAATGCTGCCTTTAGTGAGAGTCTGTTTTTGCCTTTGCCCACATTTTTTGTAAGAATTCTACGTTACGTTTTATAAATGAGACCCCTGAACAGTTTAATGGTGTTTGTATTGCTGAATTGGCGGTTTGATTCCTTTTCCCAGCGTGACTTCAGATGTTTTGGTGACTGCTGCTGTGAAACATCATGGCGAGTCTTGGTGAGTCTGTGCTCTGTCTGTGTCTCCTCCAGACGTTTGATTGACCCTCATGTTCTTCATTCCACAGTGGCAGAGTTAAAACCCCTGAAACACAGCCGCAGTTACGATTTCTGCCTCCATATCGTGTGAGTAAAGAATGTTCCACTCACGAATCAGATCATTGTCAGAAACCAACGATCTTCTTCTTCATTCACAATCAAACACAGAGTTTGGACTCATTTACAGGATTAAACCTTTCATTTCTCCATAACTTTTCCAATCATTTCCTGTCTCGACTCTGTCATGGCAGAACTCATTTGATCATTGTGAGCTGCTTAATCAAACAGACCTGTTTCAGAATGGTTCAGTAGATTTCTGTTCAGGTTTGCTCTGAGGGAGTTTGGACAAACAAAAGGCCATAAATCGCACTGTTGATCAAACATTAGCTTTTCTCTCACACCCACAGTCACATGACCTGAGCTTACAGTACTTTATGTCTCCTGATCAGGGTCAATGTGTGACCTTCAAGGGCCGTAGAGTTTATGGACCATAAACGCAAGTTTATTTGCATCCAACAGATCAGTGTGTGGATGCAAAACAACTTTCTCCAGCTGAACTCAGACAAGACTGAAATCATCGTCTTTGGCCCACAGAAACAAAGAGAAATTGTTAACTGTCACCTCCAGAGTCTCGCTCTAAAACCTACAAATCAAGTTAGAAATCTGGGGGTAATAATGGACTCAGATTTGAATTTTAACAGCCACGTCAGATCAATGACATCAGCAGCTTTTTACCATCTAAAAAAAAAATAGCCAAAATCAAAAGTATAGTGTCTAAACCAGACCTGGAGAGACTTATCCATGCGTTTGTCTCTAGTAGATTAGACTGTTGTTGGTTTTCGAGCGAGACTCTGGAGGTGACTGTTAACTCTTTCTCTTTGTTTCTGTGGCCAAAGACGATGATTTCAGTCTTGTCTGAGTTCAGCTGGAGAAAGTTGTTTTGCATCCACACACTGATCTGTTGGATGCAGTGACAGAGTGAATCCACTGGTCAATATTCACCTGCCGTCAGTGAAACATAGATTTGAGTGTCGTCTGCATAATTGTGATAGGACACATTCTCGCTGCGTATCAACTGACCTAAGGCAGCATGTAGAGGTTGAACAGAAGGGGTCCCAGGATTGACCCTTGAGGCACTACAGAGGTCAGGGGCATGTGGTCAGAGACACAATTACCAATTTCAACAAAGAACTTCCTGTCTTCCAGATAGGACTTTAACCAGTTTAGGGCAGCGCCAGTGATGCCCACCCAGTCCTCTAGTCTCTGTAAGAGGGTCCCAAGTTTGACAGTGTCGAAAAGCAGCACTCAGCACTCTAACAGAATTACAGACTGAGGCTTTGCCCGCGTCAGTGTTCAGGGTGGATGTCATTTCCCGCCGTGCCCCACCTTGCACACACACGCACGCAACAGCAGTCTCAGTGCTGTGATGAGGTCTAAAACCTGACTGGAAAACATCAAATGAGTTGTTTATTAAGAGGAAATCAGTGAGCTGTTGGTAAACAACCTTTTCAAGGACTTTGCCCTGTTGTGGCATTTCTGTGGAAAAGTACCAAGAAATAGAGAGGTAAACAGAGTTTGTCGTTCTCAATAGGTAGATCTTTATTTACTTGTACACAGTAAATAAAAACACTTTCCCTGACAAGATCATCTCTCCCTTCCTGACTCCAGAACAATGACAGTAAAACATCCTTTTAAAGACAGTCACATACATCGACACGTACGCACATTGTCACAATCGAATCAGCTCTAGTCAAAATGAAAACACCTCTCAATGTTTGACCCACGACATGGCCGGAGCTAAGATAATATTATCTGATACGTAGACATGACATTATTTGCAACTTTGATAGAGAGACATTTTTCCATTACAATCCCCTCTTCTGATAATTATGAAACCCTGTTTTATTAGAAATCACATTAACAAAAAAATCATCATCATCAGTCAATTAATAACCTGAAACCCACAGAGATAGTAAATATATATATATATAAAAATTAGCTGAAGCAAAACCTTTCCGAGGAGAAACCTTTAACCACAAACGTACAGGGTATAAATTCCATTTTGCCCTGGTACTTTTGACCACTGAGTATCTCATCCTCACATTACCGCAAAATTAGCATTTGATTAATAAGAATCCTAATTAATTAACAATAATAAGTATAATATAAATGTAAAAAGTGATAATAAAAGTAGTAATAAGTAATAATAAAAGTAGTAATAAGTATTAATAAAAGTAGTAATAAGTATTGTATTGCTCCCCTGTCCTTAGACCCTCCTTCTCGGCCAGGAAAACTACCAAACCTCTTTTAGGAAAAGGTAGAAACCTGGAGGAGCTACACAGTGAAGGAGAAACCCGACTCCCTCGGACACATAATCTAGGATTTTTTTTAAACATTATTATCTCCCCCCTTTAATCAGTAAATTCTGTTTAAACAGTTAAACTACTTAATTCCCCTAATGATTGAATCATCGTCTGAATCACTAATGTAACCCGTGTCCTGCTTGAAAGCGTCTTTATCTGGCCCTGCCACCTGAACAGACACATATTGAGCAGAAACCAACTTACCAATGACTTTGAATAAACACGGGAGAACACAGGAGAGCAGAATCAAGATTACAACCACAAAAATGCCAAAATGTATAAGCACGTCAGCCCAGAAAGTAAGAAACCATCCCAACACTGAGGAAGAATGAGCAGTTGTGACCGTTTCTGACTCCATGAGGTCACGAAGTTTAGTCTAATTTGCGAGTCCCTGTTGGATCGCTCCTCCGTCTTCATCATTATTGGGAATATAAGTACAACAGCTCCCCTTGAGTAAAGTGCACACCCCCCCAGCAGCTCCAGTGATTTGATCGAGCACAATACGATTTTGAAGTGCGACTGCGCGGAGTGCATGCATCTCTTCTCTCTGTGCTTCAATAGTGGCAAGTGTTGTGTTGATAAATGACGTAAATCTGTAGCTAAGAGATTCTACGCGCAACATCAATGTACCCACACCTACACCTGGGAATAATGCCAATAAAACTTTTTCCCCCGTGGTCCAAATCTTATGGTCATCTGGCACGTCAGACCCCCAAACAGAGTCATGATGTGGCAGATCCCGCTGAGCTCTGTGTGTGAGGTGTGGTGTCCCAGATATTATGTATGAATGATCAGACGGGAGAACAGCAGCGCAGTAATATCCACAGAGAAACTTGTAATCCTCTATTATTGGAACGGTCCCTAAAATGTCTGGTACGGTGTAGTGAGGTGCACATGTGGTTCCGGGACCCGCCTGAGATGTATTCAAATGAATCCCCTCCCTCAGAGGGGTGCACGGGACATGTACTGCAGAACAATATATATTAGGGATTCGTCCTACATGCAGTGGTTTAAATTCAGATTCAGTCCCGATGGACAACGGTGATATAATATTCTGTGTGAAACATGCAAATTTAGAGCCAGGTTGAATATGTACTGGTCCAAAGAGTGGTCCCAGTTCTAGATTCTCAGGAGGTCTAATGTTAATTTCAGGTCGCCTTGTAGTCTTGCGTAGTACAAGAGGAGTCATCACTTTCCACACAGACCAAAGTATTTTACTCAGGAGTTTAGGATTATCCAAAGAGATTAGAGTTTTAAGTAAAATGGTGGCTAAATCAGGTACAGGGAGAGGCAACACGATGGGGCGACGCCGTTGCTATGGGCATATGTGTACACACATAACAATCTTTCCGTTTATGGCTATCGGCTATGTATTTAGCATGTCGATACCAGTAATTTAGAGTATAGACCGTGGAATGGTTATGAATAAGTGTAAGAGATCCAATCTGTGTGTTGTCATTGACGCAGTGTACGAGTGTTACGGTTGAACCTTTGTTCTCTGTTGTGATATATCAAGCTAAGGCGGAGCAATGAACCACATGATTAACAAAGCCTAGAGCTACTGACATCAACAAGGCATACATCAATATTCTACAATTCAGTGACCGGATGTTGACCCTCCTGTTGATCAGGATAGAGCTCTTAGGCTTCTGGGGGCTCTTCTTCTCCCAAAGAGCACATGGATGTGCTTTAGGAGCCCTGAAGACAACAAAGATCGTGTTGTGTAGATGCGATTACCAAACGATGCAGAGCTTCAAACTGCGCTGGGTTTTGGCGGAGTGCCACGTGCTCGGAGCACCCGATCAGTGGGCTCTGGTGCGGGTCAAGCTTTATGACCTGCTCTGACCCCTGCTTCTCACGTGCTTGAGATTCGTTGCAATTCAAAGGTCCCACGACGTCCTCAGTGGTTGAGGTTGGAGTTGCAGCCGGCCCTTGTGTCTGACCCCACGGGTGGACAGAACAGCCGTGCTGTTGTTGTCGAGCTCCGCAGGTGAGCTGAAGACTGCTCGACAGTGTGATGCGTGAAGCCAAGTACCGCGTTCGGCTACTTTCACTGCGGTGTCTGTGATGAGAAGAACTTGGAATGGCCCTAACCTGCGTTTGGACCTCCAGTGCTTACGTCTTGGCTCTCGGACCAGGATCCAGTCTCCTGATTTGAAGTTATGAAGTACAGCTTCAGCTGCCTTCGGGTAGAGCGGTTTTTACCTGCGCAGAAATAGAGGACAACAGTGCATCCAATTCATCAGTGCATCCAATTCTTTACAATAAGCTAACATTGAATCATCACAAAGGGAAGAATCGGGTAGATCTCGTGGTGGAGGTGGGCTCAGGCCTATATTAGGTGGGCGAGCAAACAGAACTTGCCTGTACTCGCATACGCATTTACATGAGTGCGAGTGGAAGCGCCTTGACCCAGGAGAGTCCTGTTTGCTCACAGATTTTGGTCAGTTTTGTTTTGATCGTCCCGTTACTCCTTTCGACGAGCCCTGATGATTCAGGATGATAAGATGTATGTTTACGGAGATCAATGCCCAGAACCAATTTTGTCCCACAGCAAAATCCATTGGGGTTTACCCGCACAGGTTCGAATTCTGTTCGTGACGACAAATTGTTGTGGCATTTCTGTGGAAAAGTACCAAGAAATAGCGAGGTAAACAGAGTTTGTCGTTCTCAGTAGGTGGATCTTTATTTACTCGTGCACAATAAATAAAACACTTTCTCTGACAAGATCAGCTCTCCCTTCCTGACTCCAGAACAATGAATGTAAACATCCTTTTGAAGGCAGTCACATACATTGACATGTACGCACATTGTCACAATCAAATCAGCTCTAGTCAAAATGAGAACAACCCTTAAGGTTTTGACCCACGACTGGGCCGGAGCTAAGATAACATTATATGATACGTAGACATGACATTATTTGCAACCTTGATAGAGAGACATTTTTCCATTACAACCCCTGATGTAAATATTTCACCTGGAGACATCTATATGTTTATAAAAGTAAGTGCTTTTGTCGCTAAGCTAATACTAACATACAATAAATGTAATCAATAATGTTCATGAGCTTTGGGTAGTGACCGAAAGGACAAGTTTGCGACTACAAGCGATCAAAATGAGTTTCCTCCGCAGGGTGGCTGGGCCCTCCCTTAGAGATAGGGTGAGGGGCTCAGTTACACGGGAGGAGCTCGGTGTAGAGCCTCTGCTCCTCCACGTTGAGAAGAGCCAGCTAAGGTGGCTCAGGCATTTTTTTCGGATGCATGTCCCACGGGAAGAGGCCCCGGGGAAGACTATGTCTCTCGGCTGGCCTGGGAACGCCTCGGGATCCCCCCGGAGGAGTTGGAGGAAGTGTCTGGGGAGGGGTAAGTCTGGGAGTCCCTGCTTAGACTGCTGCCCCCGTGACCATGCCCCGGATAAGCGGAAGATGGGGGGATGGATGGAATAATGTTTAAATAACAGCACAAACTGAAATAACCTAACTAACCAAGGTGCCCAAGTAGTGTTTAACGACCTCAAAAAGGCCTTCGATACCATAGACCACAGCATATTCTTAAAGAAAATGCAGGGCTATGGAATAAGAGTGTTAAATTGGGTCAGTTCATTCTTGGCAAATTCACAACAATCTATAACACAATTAAACCTCTGATTACATAACAGTAAGAATTATTCATTTAAAAGAGCATACTAACCAACTATTTATGAGATCTAAATGATTGAAATGTCAAGATCTTATAAATGTGTTATATAAAGTGAGAAAGTTGCTGTTGCCATTAGCTATACAAACTTTGTTCTCTTCTAGATCCGACCATCGAGACAGCAGGGGGCTCCACTTCCCTCTCTTTCTTTGTTTGTGTGTGTTTTTTGTCAGAACCACACACAAACAAATGGGAATATCTGTGACTGAAGTAAAACTCTAGAACTCCGTGGACTATGATTTAAAAACGCCAACTAATCTTTATGAAACAATTTAAAGCAATAACAAGCAAATAATATGAATACAATAATAACAATAATAATAATAATTATAATAATAATAATAATAATAATAATAATAATAATAATAATAACAATGATAATAATAATATTATTATTATTATTATTATTATTATTATTATTATTAATAAACACACAAACTTTTATCAAGTTTGTGTGTTTTTAATGAGTTTTAGCCTTTAGCTTTTATTTGACCAAAAGACTCGGCGAATTCCGAGAATGAACGGAACGAGAAGTGAAGATCTGAACTTTTACTGCAACTGGAACTAGACAGGCCCCAAAAGGGCCCATGGTGAAAAGGGCCCATGGTGAAAAGGGCCCATGGTGAAAAGGACCTGTGAATACAAATATATCTGTCAGTAAACTAATGATGAAGAAATACTGTCGTAACAAAGTTTGATCCTCATTAAAGTTAATTTTGCATAATATATCCCCTTTAATGTTGATATTTCACAAATGTATTCTGATCTGCTCTTTTGCACAGTTGCTTTAGGGCCTGATTTGACTTTATATTGTTGTATGTGTGTTGCTCACTGTAAGTTTTGTGTCTTATTATTTTATTCTGTGTTTCTGTGAAGCACTTTGTGACTTTTGTCTGTGAAATAGAATGTACTTACTTACTTTTTAGTTTTTAATTTTGAAGTCAAATGATCTTCGTTTGGGTGAGGCAGCTTCCTTAATCCATGTGTTACCATGTGAAATTGAAGGTATACTCAACTTGAGCAATGAAAGATCTTACTTTTTAATTTAATTCTTTATTGATTTTTGTATAATTATGAAAATAGTTATAAACCTAAGCAGCAATGCTTTGAAACAATAAAAAGGTTATGAAATCATATTTTGTTCTCAGCTACAGAGAGAAAAATACGGTTAGTCGTCCTGAGGGTTAGGACAGGTTAAACTTGTGCATGAGACGTCTGCGTGCCAATGTGAAAAGGAAATACCTGTGGGTGTGGTTACTTTGATAAACCTAACAGGAACTACTTTTTTACTTTCACTTCAAGGTTATGGCGCAGTAGAAATTCAGACGATGAGTAAAGATTCTTTCTATTAACTACAAATAATAAATGTAGCCTCCAAATGCAATAGGACTGTAGGTTTTAGATACTGAAAGTGTTTAGCAGAATGTGAGTCAGAAAAACCACTGTTACTGTTGGAATAGAGAGCCATTTGCTTTGTTTTTCCAGATGTGATTTTCCCTCGGAAACTATGGCCCGCTGAACATGGTAAGAATATTTAATTCTAAACCTTAGACTCACACTGATGATACCTTTATTTAACAGCGTCTTTCTTGACACTTGAGGACACTTTACAAAGGTTTGAAACGTGGGTGGAGCAGTGTTCTATGTGGAAGATTGTTTTACCTGTATGGATTAGAAAAGATGTGAAAGTATGTTGAAGGGCTTCAGATATAACGTGGCTGGCAATACATCGATATTTAAGATATACAGACATAATTTTGGCCATATCATATACAGTGATCCCTCTCGTTTATCACGGGAGTTGCGTTCCAAAAATAACACGCGAAAAGTGAAACCCGTGAAGTAGTCAGCTTTATTTTTTTGTATTATTTTTCAACATGCAATACTGAACTATAGAATGAAACCCACAAATCAAAACCTGCTTTAAAGCCCAAAATGTATTTGAATATAGTAATACAAGGTTGGAAACATTGTCACTGGCGTATGTCACAGTCCCAGCTGTGGCCTCTTCGTCCTGACTTCCGCCTCTTCGTCCTGACTCCGCCCCCGCTGTAGCGTCTGAAGAACATTGTTATGGGTCGTTGTTGGCCGCTCTTTCTTTTTATGAGCAAGAAGATTTTTATTAACGGATATGCCACCTTCGATTATATTTGAGAACTGCAATGAACGACTCATTCAAAGGTCCCAAAGGGTCCCATTCTTGTGCCGAGCGCTGACATTGTGGGTTTTGTCACAGAGAGAAAATGCAAACCTAAAGTTGGCAGAATGGTACAGAAACGTGAAGTGAAAAACCAATACAGTACAGCGTCAATATTTTATTTCTAGACAACAGTAAAGCCCCTGAGCCAATCAGGATTCAGAGCACAATGCACTGTAAAAATATCCGCACTGTAAAAAAAATCCGTGAAGCAGCGAAGCTGTGAAAGATGAAACGCGATATAGCGAGCGATCACTGTATACGGATACAGTAATAATTCTGTTCTCTCCTCTGGACCGTTCACTGTGACCCAAAGGAATATCTTATCCAGGATTTAGCTGATTCTTTGTTTCGCTCACGTTTGGAGAGATGCCGAGATCCAAAAGTGGCAAAAGGATAATCAATCTGTTGGCCACCTCCAGGGGGCGCCAAATGTGGGGAAAACAGTGGCCAAAAAGGGAATACTGGCCAACCACAACTTTATTCAGTTTTTTATTGCTAAAAAATTAAATTTGTTTTAATATTATTAAGGACACAATTACAGACAAATGATTCATATAACTATTTCTAGATTAATGAAAAAAGTAAGATCCCTGATATTGTAGTTGTTTCCATGTGTGGTTAATTGTTGACTTAAAAGCATTCATTACAAAAAACCCAAAACAGTTTACATTGCAGATTGCTCTCCATTCATCCTATGTAATGTAACATGAGTCAAGTGTTTTGTTGTGGATAATTTGCTCATAGCGATCGGCGTGTGCCTTTGGAACATAAAGCCCGTTGTTCAAGACCCGTTATTTGTTTTTGTAATCTTCTAAATCTTCTAATACTTCTAAGACTTCGTTGCAAATATTTCAAACATTTTAGGCAAGGCAAGTTTATTTGTAGAGCACAATTCGTACACAAGGCAATTCAAAGTGCTTCACACAACAGGAAAAAATGCATTAAAATCACAAAATCTTAATTTAAAAGTGCCATTTTCAGGCTCCGTCAAATAGTTAAAGACATAAAAGAGAATAGTGCAAAGAAAAGCATTTCAGTCGTATGCACAGCCAAACAAAACAGTTTTAACTTAGATTTGAACAATGCCAGAGTAGCAGCCTGTCTCACATCCTCAGGAAGACTGTTCCAGATTTTAGCTGCATAAAACTGAAACGCAGATTCCCCATGTTTAGTCCTGACTCTGGGCACCAGCTGGAGGCCGGTCCCTGAGGTCCTCAGAGTCCGAGATGGTTCATATGGCACTAACATGTCAGAGATGTACTTTGGTGCTAGGCCATGGAGAGACTTGTATACAAGCAGAGCTGCTTTTGAAGTCTATTCTCTGAGCCACAGGGAGCCAGTGCAGAGACCTGAGCACAGGACTAATGTGATCATACTTCCTGGTTCTAGTCAGGACCCGGGCAGCAGCGTTCTGGATGTACTGCAGCTGTTTTACAGCTCGTTTGGAGTGGCCAGTGAGCAGGCCATTACGGTAGTCTAATATACTAGAGACAAACGCATGGATAAGTCTCTCCAAGTCTGGTTTAGACACTATACTTTTGATTTCGGCTGTTTTTTAGATGGTAAAAAGCTGCTGATGTGATTGATCTGACGTGGCTGTTACAATTCAAGTCTGAGTCCATTATTACCCCCAGATTTCTAACTTGATGTGTAGGTTTTAGAGCGAGACTCTGGAGGTGACAGTTAACACTTTCTCTTTGTTTCTGTGGGCCAAAGACGATGATTTCAGTCTTGTCTGAGTTCAGCTGGAGAAAGTTTTTGCATCCACACACTGATCTGTTGGATGCAGTGACAGAGTGAATCCACTGGTCCATATTCACCTGCCGTCAGTGAAACATAGATTTGAGTGTCGTCTGCATAATTGTGATAGCCCACATTCTCGCTGTGTATCAACTGACCTAATGGCAGCATGTAGAGGTTGAACAGAAGGGGTCCCAGGATTGACCCTTGGGGCACCCCACAGGTCAGGGGCATCTGGTCTGAGACACAGTTACCAATTTCGACTAAGTACTTCCTGTCTTCCAGATAAGACTTTAACCAGTTTAGCGCAGTGCCAGTGATGCCCACCCAGTCCTCTAGTCTCTGTAAGAGGGTCCCATGATCGACAGTGTCAAAAGGAGCACTCAGATCTAACAGAATTAAGACTGAGGCTTTGCCCGCGTCAGTGTTCAGGTGGATGTCATTTGTCACCTTGACAACAGCAGTCTCAGTGCTGTGATGAGGTCTAAAACCTGACTGGAAAACATCAAATGAGTGTTTATTAAGAGGAAATCAGTGAGCTGTTGGTAAACAACCTTTTCAAGGACTTTGCCCCAAAATGGCAGATTAGAGACGGGCCGGGTAATTACTCAGTACTGCGGCATCAAGACTGCTCTTCTTTAGGAGAGGCTTTATGACCGCAGTTTTCAAAGACATTGGGAATGTTCCAGATTGAAGCAACATGTTAACTATTTGAGTGAGTGGTGCTAACAAACTGTTCAGCACAGACTTTGGAAATCTGGAGGTAACCACATCGAGGCAGCATGTAGATGAACTCAGACTGGTGATGATCTCCTGGACAGTTTTGTCAGTTACAGGTGCAAAGTGAGTCAGCTCTAAGTGTGTAGGTGGTTTGAGGGTTATTTTTTGCATTGTAGAATTTATAGCATTTTTAATGCCCTGAACTTTGTCATTAAAGAATAATGCAAACTCATTACACTTGGATGTGGAAATGAGTTCTAACGGCAGCTGAGCTGGAGGGTTTGTTTAATCTGTTTATTGTGGCAAACAGGACACGCGAGTTGTTACTGCAGCTTCCAATTATTTCAGAAAAATATCCTTCCCTAGTTCTACATAAAATGAGGTTGTACATGTACTTCTCTCTGTAAATCTCTTTCTGAACCTGGAGTTTTGATTTGCACCATTTTCGTTTGGCCCGGCGGCACTCCCTTTTTCTGTGCCCTGACCGAATCATAATTTTTTTACATGTAACTTTTAAGATATTAAGTAATTCTTCAGTAAATACGGTTTGTCTGCTTTTCAGAGACAGCAAAAGGTCAGCAGCACAGGGAGCGCAACAGCAGCTATGAAGTCCTTCCACCTAACAGTGAGAATGTTTCCCTTTAATCTGAAGAAATCTACTGTTTACTACTAGTACTACTAGTGTCCTGTTAAGCTCCTTCAAACATTGTTTCTGCTGTGACAGAGCAATAATAAAAGTGGTCACTGATATTGGTTTGTGAGCTTTAGGAATGTCAGAATTTAAAACTTAAGTGTTATATTGATATTGAGAAGAAACATAACAATTTAAATTTTTCTAAGTTATTGACACCATGACAAAAACAACAGTGAAGTCCGTCATTCACCTTCTTTTACATGGTCTAATAGATCACCATTCCTCGAGTCTAGACTGTGACCAACTTTATCAAATCAAACTTTCTGATCGGAAATGTTAATGTGTCTGAAACAGAAAAAAATTATTTCGGTTTCTTTAGTTTTTGGAGAATAGATTGAACTGAAATGTCATAGTGGGCAGTCTACTGTGCTCTTGACTCTCCATGCTGTTGTTAAAACAAAACAATCATACTTTAGTTCAATAAAATGTAAATAAAACACTTATAGTACAAACTGTTGAATGCTCATTAAGAGAAAAGGTGATTATTGCAGTCATTTTACCACACCTCCCTGGGGTCATGCCGCATCCCAGCCTGCTTCAAGTCTGCCATCATTGTCCCTGTCCCCAAGAAGCCCCGGATCACTGGACTTAATGACTACAGGCCTGTGGCGCTGACGTCTGTAGTCATGAAGTCATTTGAACGCCTGGTCTTGCCCCACCTCAAGTCCTTCACCTCCTCTCTGCTGGACCCCCTGCTGGACCCCCTGCTGGACCCCCTGCATTTCGCCTACATATCCAACAGGTCTGTAGACGACGCCATCAACCTGGCACTCCACTTCATTCTGCAGCAAAAACTGATGACTACACCACGCTCTTCGGGCTCATCTTGGACGGGAATGAGTCTGTCTACAGGAGGGAGGTGGACCGGCTGGTGTCCTGGTGCAGCGGTAACAACCTGGAGTTCAACGCCCAGAAGACAGAGGAGATAATCGTGGACTTCAGGAAAGTCACAGCCCCCCTCATCATGACAGACTCCCCCATCACCACGGACCTCAAGTGGGAGCCCTCCATCAGCTCCCTCATCAAGAAGGCCCAGCAGAGGATGTACTTCCTGTGGCAGCTGAGGAAAGCCAAGCTGCCAGTGCAGATGATGGTGCAGTTTTACACGGCCATCATTGAGTCCATCCTCACCTCCTCCATCACCGTGTGGTACGCTGGAGCCACAGCCAGGGACAAACAGAGACTACAGCGCCCTCTGCCATCTCTGCAGGACCTCCTGGAGACGTACAGGTCCATCCGGATCAGAACCTCCTACCACAAGAACAGTTTCTTTCCTTCTGCCGTTGGACTGAAGAACACTTCACCTTAATAAAACCTGTCACTTTAATATCCATGTGAATACCTCCTTTCCAATGGTTTGCACTGCCATTTTTTATTACTGTTCTGATCCTGTTGTGTATGAATGTTATTTAAATCACTTGTATTCTACACGTTATATTTTGAATGCCCTTATTTTACTTCAGCATATTAAGCACAGTCTGTACTTCTTTACTCTCATTATTATTATTATTATGAAATTGATTCTGATTCTAAATGTGTGACCTTGATTAATTTTGTGGCTTGGCTTAATTCCTTTGCCTTTGTTTCAGTGTCCGAGCTGAGGCTGGTTCTAGTGGGGAACAGTTTGTCTGGGACCTGTTTGCTGGGAAACTTCCTCCTGGACAAAGTGTGTTCACACATTCAAACTGCTGCGTGAGAGTCAGCAGACAGTGCAGGCGCAAGAACATGGTGCTGGTCAACACTCCAGACCCGCTGCACCCAAACTTGTCAGAACATTCTCTCTCAGTTCTGTTGGAGGACTGTGTGAAACTCTCAGCCCCTGGTCCTCATGTGTTCCTGCTGGTTCTACAGCCTGAAGACTTCACTGAGCAACACAAAACCAGACTAGTGTCAGTCCTGGAGAGCTTCAGTGACCGGTCATTTGAGCATTCACTGGTGGTGCTTCTGACGCCAAGAGGAGGAGCTCCCGATGTCTTACTAGAACATTACAAACAACAGCCTCTGCTTAAAGACATAATCAAACTATGCAGGTTTAGATATCTGAAGCAGAAAGACCTGGAGCTTGATGAACTGTTAACACGACTGGATCAGATTGTGAAAGAGTATAACAAGGAACATGTCAGCTGTGATCTGTCTGTAGATGGAGCAGGTTTTTCCTCAGATCTCACAGAGCAGCCTGCATGACACTCACCACCAGTCACAAGGTGTTGGTAAGTTAATACGAATAACTTTAGAGAGAGTATAAAGTTTTTATCAACTTTATAAACAAAAAATGATGACACACAATTCTGAAGAAATATGCCCGGTTCTATTACACTCGGACAACAGCGTGTTCAGAAACTGGAAGAGGAGTGAAAGTCAACAAGATCTACTCTATCAGTTACTAATACATACCAGCGCTATAGATGACCAAGATTCATGAGTTTCATTACGCATTCTTTTATTCTCCTAACAAAGTCATCTATACAGACGTCTGGACCTCCGGGTGCCTAACACTCGTTACTTCACAGCTTCATAGCCCGGAGAGTAACGGGGCATCCACATTCTCCAGTATTTAAGACACAAAAATGAATATGCATGAGCCTAAAGTAAGTCCTTGTTGTAGAGCCGTGATTGGCTCAGCGCCCATCTGACCCCCTTCATGGTCTCCACCTTTTTCTCTTTGTCTGCTCGTGTTACTGAGACTGGTCACTCCCTGGGAATCACATTGTAAAAAAGAGCAGCACAGAGAAATAGCAGCATAACATTGTATAATAGTGAATATCTGATCAATACACAATATGTAGTTCTCTTCAATTCGTACACAAGGCAATTCAAAGTGCTTCACACAACAGGAAAGAAATACATTAAAATCACAAGACAAGATAGAAATCACAAAACCTTAATTTAAAGAAATTTAAAGGTGCCATTTTCAGGCTATCCATCAAATAGTTTAAGACATAAAAGAGAAAAGTGCAAAAAAAAAAATCATTTCAGTCATATGCACAGCCAAACAAAACAGTTTTGAACAATGCCAGAGTAGCGGCCTGTCTCACATCCTCAGGAAGACTGTTTCAGATTTTAGCTGCATAAAACTGAAACGCAGATTCCCCATGTTTAGTCCCGACTCTGGGCACCAGCAGGAGGCCGGTCCCTGAGGTCCTCAGAGTCCGAGATGGTTCATATGGCACTAACATGTCCGAGATGTACTTTGGTGCTAGGCCATGGAGAGACTTGTATACAAGCAGAGCTGATTTTCTGAGCCACAGGGAGCCAGTGCAGAGACCTGAGAACAGGACTAATGTGGTCGAACTTCCTGGTTCTAGTCAGGACCCGAGCAGCAGCGTTCTGGATGTACTGCAGCTGTTTTACAGCTCGTTTGGAGAGGCCAGTGAGCAGGCCGTAACAGTAGTCTAATCTACTAGAGACAAACGCATGGATAAGTCTCTCCAGGTCTGGTTTAGACACTATACTTTTGATTTTGGCAATGTTTTTTAGATGGTAAAAAGCTGCTGATGTGATTGATCTGACGTGGCTGTTAAAATTCAAATCTGAGTCCATTATTACCCCCAGATTTCTAACTTGATGTGTAGGTTTTAGAGTGAGACTCTGGAGGTGACTGTTAACACTTTCTCTTTGTTTCTGTGGGCCAAAGACCATGATTTCAGTCTTGTCTGAGTTCAGCTGGAGAAAGTTGTTTTGCATCCACACACTGATCTGTTGGATGCAGTGACAGAGTGAATCCACTGGTCCATATTCACCTGCCGTCATGGAAACATAGATGTGAGTGTTGTCTGCATAATTGTGATTGGACACATTTTCGCTGCGTATCAACTGACCTGACGGCAGCATGTAGAGCTTGAATAGAAGGGGTCCGAGGATTAACCCTTGGGGCACCCCACAGGTCAGGGGCATCTGGTCTGAGACACAATTACCATTTTCAATAAAGTACTTCCTGTCTTCCAGATAGGACTTTAACCGGTTTAGGGCAGCGCCAGTGATGCCCCACCCAGTCCTCTAGTCTCTGTAAGAGGGTCCCATGATCGACAGTGTCAAAAGCAGCACTCAGATCTAACAGAATTAAGACTGAGGCTTTGCCCGCGTCAGTGTTCAGGTGGATGTCATTTGTCACCTTGAAAACAGCAGTCTCAATGCTGTTATGAGGTCGAAAACCTGACTGGAAAACATTCAAATGAGTTGTTTATTGAGAGGAAAATCAGTGAGCTGTTGGTAAAACAACCTTTTCAAGGACTTTGCCCCAAAATGGCAGATTAGAGATGGGCCGGTAATGACTCAGTACTGCGGCATCAAGACTGCTCTTCTTTAGGAGAGGCTTTATGACCGCAGTTTTTCAAAGACATTGGGAATGTTCCAGATTGAAGCAACATGTTAACTATGTGAGTGAGTGGTGCTAACAAACTGTTCAGCACAGACTTTAGAAAAACACATCGAGGCAGCATGTAGATGAACTCAGGCTGGTGATGATCTCCTGGACAGTTACAGGTGCAAAGTGAGTCAGCTCTAAGTGTGGAGTGGGTTTTAGGGCTATTTTTTGCATTGTAGAATTTATAGCATTTTTAATGCCCTGAACTTTGTCATTAAAGAATAATGCAAACTCATTATACTTGGATGTGGAAATGACTTCTAACGGCAGCTGAGCTGGAGGGTTTGTTAATCTGTTTACTGTGGCAAACAGGACAAGCGAGTTGTTTCTACAGCTTCCAATTATTTCAGAAAAATATCCTTCCCTAGTTCTACGTAAAATGAGGTTGTACATGTACAACTTTTCTCTGTGAATCTCTTTTTGAACCTGGAGCTTTGACTTGCCCCGTTCTGCCCGGTGGCACTCCCTTTTCTGTGCCCTTACCGAATTATCATTGATGCTTATTTTTTTACAATTTTAGCCTTCATAGGGGCAATGGTGTCGAGAACATTCCAAACACAGTTCAAAAAATCATTTACATTACAACATGAGACATTTTCAAAGTTAATCATTTCCATAAACAGTTTTCCTGTGCTGTCATTTATGTGTCTCCTCCGAACAACTGCAGGACCAGCTGGTGGTTTGGGAAAAACCGACAGGTCAAAGAAAACACAGAAATGATCAGACAGAGCAACATCGACCACATTGACGTTTGAAATAGAAGATCTAGAGTGTGCCCTCTGCTGTGGGTGGGGCCACTCACATGCTGAGTAAGACCGAAAGTTTCAAGGACAGCATGAAGCTCATTTCTGTCACAGATATTTTCAACATGAACATTGAAATCACCTGTTATGACCAAACCATCAAAGTCTGTGCATACAACTGAAAGCAACAAATAAATAAAAACTTTCATCAATAAAACTTTGGCAGTGCTGGGGAGGCTTTTATAAAACAAGAGAATGGATGAAGAATGTTTTAGCTCAATTTTAAAGGATACGTACTCAAATGTTGAAAACACCCAGCCAAGGACAACCTGTTGGTAACTATTTCATCTCTAACAAAAGCACACACACCTCCTCCCTTTTTGTTTTTCATGTTTCAGATTCAAAACATAAAGTTGGGAAACTAAATTTTTTGTCAAGCCATGTTTCAGTTAAAAACATAAAATCAAGATTATAAGAAGAAATTAAATTATTAATTAAGAATGATTTGTACATAAGGATCTGACATTTAGCACAGCAAGTTTCAGACTAGTTTCAGTGACACTAGGCATTATCTTTTTACAGGGAATATGAATCAAATTTCTCAGATTGGACAGTCTGACTCGCATTTTGTTTTCCCATCTGTGTGATGTGACTACAGAAATAGCACTTCATTAACATTAATACCATTCCTCTGCATAACTTCAAAACCAAAATGAAAATATAAAATAAAAGTTCCCGCAATTGTTAATTTATTTAACGTTTATTAAACCCAAGCAGTAAATTGAAAACTGTAAAAATGAATTGTGTGAAATCGTCTCACTTAGGGGGTTTTGGTTTTTACTTAGTAATAAAAAACAAAGAGATGGAATCTTTAGAAAATTGTCGTTTTTGTTTTATTTTCTTAAATCTCTTAATTGTGTAAATATATTTCAATGTGTGTGCAACAGGTCACTCTTGAAAAAGAGGTCTCTAAAATTCCTCATTTCTGAAATGTCATAAATCTGACAAATCTTTTGCCCACTTTGTAAAACTATTTACTTAAGTCACAACAAACAAACAAACAAACAAAAATTTATTTCAAACTAT
Source organism: Chaenogobius annularis (assembly GCA_015082035.1). Classification (NCBI taxonomy): domain Eukaryota; kingdom Metazoa; phylum Chordata; class Actinopteri; order Gobiiformes; family Gobiidae; genus Chaenogobius; species Chaenogobius annularis. Next base: position 328,441 of record BJKM01000581.1, on the reverse strand, counting down.
ATTAAAGTTCAAATCGAATGGAACCTTAAAATATCTCACTAACTTATTTGTGCACCTTCTAATGGTTTTCCAGGTGCAAATGTTAGTTTTACATTTGATCAAACATTTTATGTGTTTCCTATCACTCTTAACCCTTCGTATGGCCCACCATGATCCAGAGAATACAAAAGAATCTTAGCTCAGTAACTAGAGAAACAATATAAAACCAGTCCAGATTCAATTTCTTTAATCCCTCTATTATGATTCTGACAGGTTTAAAACCTAAACAACAGACATATTAACAAACAGAGAAGAAAGACAAGGGAATCAAAATAGTTTCTCCGGAGGAGGACGGACAGGCAGAGGACTGCTTCAGCGTAAACCACAACCACAAACCTTCGTCTACCTGCGCTTCCTACAGCCCTCTGCCCACTCTCGTCTTTTATTGGAAAATAAGGGACACACTGTTACATGATCAGCTTCGCCCTAAAAGGGGGGGGGACACATGGCGACAGCTGTACACCCAAAATTACCTCATCCCATTGCCTGTTGGACTCTGGTTGACCCTAGGTTACCAGCAAATCATCTTGAGTGGTAGTTCCTTGCCTTCCATACAGGTCATCAGTTCAAAAGTCCAACAGGCTACTGGATTAGATCAGCAGTTTTTCGTCTGCAACATAGTTTCACAAGCAGTTTATTAAGCACACAAAATCATACAAATAATAATGAATGAATAAAAGAGTAGATAAAAATATACAATTATTCCAACAGATTCCATGAGCCATAGTATCAAATCAAGGTTGGGAACTCTTTTAAGATGTCCACAAGCAGCGTAACTTAAGCCTCCTCTGGGTTTAATTGTTTTGCTCATCGATTGATGTGGCAATTGTTCTTCAGAAAGAACACATTGTTTGATAATTTATGAAAAACATGATTGCCACATTAATCGATGAGCAAAACAATTGTTTACTGTAGTAGCCCTGTGGGTTTGATGCTGTAATATGTGGCTCATTACTAAATAAATTGTAAAAAAACTGAAATTATATTTTAATCTTCTTTTTCACAGTGCCAGGGTTCAGGATCGTCCTATTTGGAGCAAATGATGAACAATCTTCTATTGGGAACTTCATCACTAGTGAAAAACGGTTTAAATTGGACTCAGTTCCGACAATAATGCAGTCTGAAGCGGCAGAAGGACAGTGGAAACAAAACAGAATAAGAGTCGTGAGGACCCCAGACCTGTTCCGTCTGTCTGTGGAGGCTGTGAGAGATGAAGTGAAGAGATGTGTGTCTCTGTGTTCTCCTGGACCTAACGTCCTGCTGCTGCTGATGAAGCCTTCACACTTCACTGAAAATGACAGAAACACTCTTATGTTCATCCTGAGTCTGTTTGGTCCTGACGCCTTTAAACATTCCATGGTGGTCACCTCTTACAGTCACCCCTGGAAAGAAACCAGTGTTCCTTTAGATAAGTTACTTCAAGAATGTGGCCAGCGACACTACAACATGTATGAGCCAAACCACAATCAATTAATGGACGAGATAGAGACTATTGTAAGAGAAAATCCTCAATCATTTCTGACCCTCACAGAGGAGAAGAAACCCTCTCTGAACCTGGTTCTTTTTGGGAGGAGCGGAGCAGGGAAGACCTCAGCAGCTGAGTCAATTTTAGGGCGAGCAGAGCCCCCTGCAGCGAGCAGCCCAGGGCAGTGTGTTAAACATCAGGGAGAGGTGTGTGGGCGTCGGGTGTCTCTGGTGGAGCTGCCGGCTCTGTCTGGAAAACCTCTGGAGGCAGTGATGCAGCATGTGCCTCCGCATGCATCTCCCTCTGTGCTCCTGAGGGCGTCCATGGCCTTCATCCTGGTTCTACCGCTGGGTCCTCTCACCGACGAGAGACAAGGCCGAGCTAAAGACCATCCAGGAACACACTCAGCTCTCGATGTCCATCTCTTCAACGATGATTCTGATCCACTGTGGACTCAGAACCTGCTCCAGAATGGTGCTTCAGTCTGTCGTCAAAGGAGACATCCAGGAGCTCAGTCAGAGCTGTGGAGGAGGATCTCTTGATATTCAACCCAGGAACCAGCAGAAGGTCTCTGAGCTGCTGGAGTCTGTAGAGACTTTAAGGACCAAGAATGAACCTCACAGCTACGACACAGAGATGGCTCCAGACAAGTTCCAGATCGAGAAGATCTGTGCTCTGCAGAGAGAAAATGAAACATCAGCATTGAAGAGACGTAAGTATCACTGTCGTCATAATCATGGTAAAAATGCACATTTATTCTTGCCCTTTCTTCCCCTCATGTTCATTTTCTCTGTTTTGTAGATAATATGAGTCCTGACTGTTTGAGGATTGTGCTGATTGGAAAAACTGGCACTGGAAAGAGCTCCTCTGGGAACACCATCCTCAGAAGAAAAGAGTTTAAAGCCAAGTCAAGTTCAACATCTGTCACTAGTGTTTGTCAAAAAGCAACAAGTACAATCTCCGGCCGCCATGTTTCTGTGGTGGACACTCCTGGTCTGTTTGACACTTCCATGTCTAATGAGGAGGTCAGTGAGGAAATGCTGAGGTGGGTCAGTCTTTTGGCTCCTGGACCACACGTGTTTCTGTTGGTTTTACAAATCGGACGACTAACAAAGAAGAGAAAGAGACACTTGAACTAATAAAACAGGGATTTGGGAGAAAGGCCCAGCAGTTTACTATGATCCTTTTTACTCGTGGAGATCTGCTGGTCAATGAAGAAACATCTATTCAACAGTACATCGAAAACTGTGACAAATCCTTAAAAGAAACTTCTCTCTGACTGTGGGAACAGGTATCATGTGTTTGATAACAGCCAAAAGACAGATGACACTCAGGTCAAAGAGCTGCTGGAGAAGATCGAGGACATGGTGAAGGAGAACGAAGGAGAGTGCTATACAAACGACATGCTCCAAGAGGCTGAGGCGGCCATCAAGAAAGAGACGGACAGACTTATGAAGGAGATGGAAGAGGAGATGAGGAAAGAGAGGGAGGAGATGGAGAGACAATATCAACAGCAGATGGAAGAAATGAAAAGAACTCAGAGAAAAAAGAGGAAAAGATTAAAGAAGAGAAAGAACAGCGAAAGAAAGAACAGGAAAAGAGAGAAGAAGAGGACAGGAAGAGGCAGTTGAAAAAGCAACTGGAATGGGAACAAAAATATAAAGAAATGGAAGACTCGAAAGATTTGACAGAAAACTACAGGAAAGCAGGAGACAGATGGAAGAGGAGAGGGAAAAGTGGGAGAAAGAAAGGAACGAATGGTGGAAAAAACAGAAAGAAGAAGATGAGAAAGAGAAGAACAGGAGAAAAATTAAAAGAGGAAATGAGACGGATTAAAAATGAAAAAGATCTGAAAAGAAAAAAGAACTGAAAGAAAAGGAAAAGAAGAGTCAAGAGGAAAAAGATGAACGTGAAAGCCGCGCGGTTTCCTAGCAAGATCGATGGCCTTCAGCTTAAAACTTGCTTCATACGAACTTCTTCGTTTGGGTTCCATAATGATGGGGCAAGAATTTGAAAATAATTTATAGTTGGTAATTTGTCGTCCATGTTCTATTTGCTAGCTGAATAAAAAAGCAACATCTGCTTCTTTGCTTAACTTTTCTGTAGTTTTGATTCTATTTCCGGATAGTTCGCCCCTAGCGGTGAAAGAAAAAAACCACAGAAAAGCCGCAGCCTCTAAATAAGCCGCATGGCTCAAAACATCTGACAAAAGTAGCGGCTTATAGTCCGCAAAATACGGTATGTATTTTGATTAATCATAGTGTAAATGAATAGATCTCTGCTGATATAATGTGTTTTTAAAAATAGAACAGTATATTTTGTTGATTTAATAAACTTGACTTTACAATTATAATAAATCTCACTGTTTTGTTTTTACATTTTCCCCTCGGCCTGGGGGGCTTCTGACAGCACGGCAACAGAAAGGTTCAGTTATAATTCTGAGGAAACTTTTTATCTTTTCAGCCTCTTTAAATATATACAGACGTCATGCCATAAAAGGATTTTAGTTTTAGTCACAATTTAGTCAACGAAAATGTCACGATTATTTATGTCGCCTAAATCCAACCAGAAAAGATCTGATTTCAACTCTGATAAAATTGTCATTGTTTCAGGTTTCAGGTCCAGACCAGTTTCCTGGACGTTTTTTTATCATAATCTATGTTTAGTTTTTATTATTTTGACGAAAATAATTGTTCTTTAGTTGACAATAATCATGTTATTTTAGTCATCGTTTTAGTCTTCATGATTACTTTTTAGTTTTATTTAGTTTTAGTCTGCAAAAAATGACAAAAATAACTTAGATGACAAAATTAAAACTGCCTCAAAAAATCGTTGTGAGGCAGATGTTTGTTTAATCGTTGCCCTGGAGCTGGAAGGGGGCCGTCCCATTTTATGTGAATGTCAAATGTTTTATTTTAGATTGTAAATGAGTCCAAGAGTCCAGTCAGAGTCCATCAGGGCTGGGGATGTGACGGACCACCATTTTAAGGACGAGACCAGTCACCGACTCTGACCTTCTGCGAGTGTTATTCACTACTCTGGACTGTGGACTTACTAATGTTCATTTTGGCAGCAAATACATTGTGAAAAGTAGTAGCACTGCCAGGTCAAACCAGCTGAACCAAACTGAGTCCAAATTACTTTTGTTCTGAATAATTATCTTCATTCTATAGTTTTTCTTGGATTAGTGAAAAATAATCACTTTTGAAACCACTAAAATGTCTTTCCCGTTTTGAAATTCTGCTTTTCCCAATGAACCATTGAACCATTGAACCATTGAACCGTGCTGGCTCTCTGTGCTGTGGTCCTGACTCTGGTGCTGTGTGCAGGCAGTGCCCCCTGTCAGAGGTGAGTAAAACTACAACTAATTAAACTAACTAACAGGTAAAGGCTGAACATTGGACTGGATTCCATTAGCTGTGCTACTGGCAGAGCTGCTAGAGGAGCCAAAATGTGTAGCTACACAAGCAAGAGTAAGTAACGTCAAAATAATATGACTGGAGTAAAAGTAGTATATCCAAGAAATTACTCAAGTAGGTGTAAAAAAGTATTTATGGCTACTTGAGTAAATGTTAAAAATCTGATTATTATTTGAAGTTAGTGTATTTGGACAGACAAAATGCACAAAACCAGGTGTTTTCCAAAGACAGAAGTGAGAAATAGAGAAAAATAAATCAAAATCAGAAAGAGTTTATTGCCATTGTCAGTGAACAAAATTCACAAACATAGGAACTTGTCTCAGCCTTAAGGTGCAACATAAAACACTGAGCAATAATAAAACAACATATATTCAGTCAAAAGGGCATGCATTTAAGAGACAATTTAAAATTAATATAGTATAAAATAAAAATAGACTTACTATGTACACAAGAATTTACTGTTAAATTTACAGTTGTAGTGCAGAAAGTGAGTGATGAATAGTTGCAGTTAACACCATCCTGCCTGAAGGGAGTGGTTCAAATAGACCATGTCCAGGGTGAGAAGGGTCAGCTGTGATCCGACCTGCTCGTCCCAGAGCCCTGGAGACGTACAAGTCCTGCAGAGATGGAAGTCTGCAGCCGATCACCTTCTCAGCAGAACGCACAATGCGCTGTAGTCTCTGTTTGTCCCTGGCTGTGGCTCCAGCGTACCACACGGTGATGGAGGAGGTGAGGATGGACTCAAAGATGGCCGTGTAGAACTGCACCATCATCTGCGCTGGCAGCTTGGCTTTCCTCAGCTGCCGCAGGAAGTACATCCTCTGCTGGGCCTTCTTGATGAGGGAGCTGATGGAGGGCTCCCACTTGAGGACCTGGGTGATGGTGGTGCCGAGAAAGCGGAAGGAGTCCACGGTGGTGATGGGGGAGTCTGTCATGATGAGGGGGGGCTGGGGGCTGTGACTTTCCTGAAGTCCACGATCATCTCCACTGTCTTCTGGGCATTGAACTCAAGGTTGTTGCCGCTTCACCAGGACACCAGCCGGTCCACCTCCCTCCTGTAGACAGACTCATCCCCGTCCGAGATGAGCCCGATGAGGGTGGTGTCGTCCGCAAACTTGATCAGTTTTACGGAGTCGTGGCTGGAGGTGCAGCAGTTTGTGTACAGGGAGAAGAGCAGAGGAGAAAGTACACAGCCCTGTGGAGCTCCTGTGCTGATAGTCCGAGTGTCTGAGACATTCTTCCCCAGCCGCACGCACTGCCTCCGATCAGTCAGGAAGTCAGTGATCCACCTGCAGGTGGAGTAAGGTATGTTGAGCTGGGAGAAGCTTGTCCTGGAGCAGAGCAGGGAGGATGGTGTTGAATGCAGAGCTGAAGTCCACAAACAGGATCCTGGCGTAGGTTCCCGGGGAGTCCAGATGCTGCAGGATGAAGTGGAGTGCCAGGTTGATGGCGTCGTCTACAGACCTGTTGGCTCTGTAGGCGAACTGCAGGCGGTCCAGCAGGGAGGAGGTGAAGGACTTGAGGTGGGGCAGGACCAAGCGTTCAAATGACTTCATGACTACAGACATCAGCGCCACAGGCCTGTAGTCATTAAGTCCAGTGATCCGGGGCTTCTTGGGGACAGGGACAATGATGGACGACTTGAACCATGCTGGGACGCGGCATGACTCCAGGGAGGTGTTCAAGATGTCTGTGAAGACGGGGAACAGCGCTCCTGAATGAAATCTGAAGGAAAAACACAATCAAATTATATCATATTGTCAACATAAAGCTTTTGTTAATTGTGGATTTACGCAAAGTTGGAAAATTAAATAAAACTTTTACTCAAGTGAGAGTACTGTTACTTCAATAAAAATATTACTGAAGTAGGAGGAAAAGTATGCTGTTAGAAAAGTACTCTGAAAAGTACAAATTCTTGAATATGTTACCAAAGTAAATGTTACCTTTGGCTACTGAAGCCTTTGGGCCCTTTTCATGTAACTGAGTGGATAGTGCATGTTTCCTTGAAAACAACTCCACTTCTCGTTTCATTCATTCTTACGGGGAATTATTTGAGTCTCATTAAAATAAATGAATAATGACTGAAGACAAAGAGAGAGTTCCAGATGGATAATCACAGTCACATGTTCAGACCTTTACGTCCCATGGAAATACTTCACCTGGAGTTATCGATATGTTTATAAAAGTAAGTGCTTTTGTTGCTAAGCTAATGCTAACATACAATAAATGTAATAAATAAATGAATAATGTTCAAATAACAGCACAAACCTAACAAACCAAAGCGCCCTAGCAGTGTTTATCGACCTCAAAAAGGCCTTTGATACCATAGACCACAGCATATTCATAAAACAATTGCAGGGCTATGGAATAAAATAGTTACATTGGGTCAGTTCCTATTTGGTAAATAGACAATAATCTATAGTTTTTTGGCAACAACTCAATAAAAATAAATGTTGAATGTGGAATCCCCCAAGGTTCCATTCTTGGGCCTAAACTTTTCATGTGATATATTAATGTGCAGCTTCACAAATATTGCAGTTTGTGCTTTTTGCTAATGACACAAATTTCCTTCTGACATGTGATAACAAAGACAATGGAAAAAGAAATGGTAGAAATAAAACGTTGGTTTGATGAAAACAAATTGTCCTTAAATGTAAACAAGACTAAATGTATGTCATTTACAAACTTTAACAAATACATAAACACCCAGTTTTCATTTTTGGGAGTGACATTGGATGAGAAATTAAACTGTAAATCTCATGTAAACAATATATAAAGGAAAATATGCAAAAATATATCAATGTTACATAAAGTTAAGCATTTTGTCAACCAAAATGCATTAAAGTTTCTATACTGTACATTGATCTCACCTTATTTCATTTATTGTCTTACGTTTGGGGAAACACAGTTACACCTCTGATTACATTACAAAAAAAATAATTATTCATTTAAAAGAGCATACTAACCAACTATTCATTAGATCAGAATGATTGAAATGATCATAAAATGAGTTATATAAAGTGAGAACGTTGCTGTTGGCATTAACTGTACAAACTTTTTTCTCTTCTAGATCCGACCCTCAGACAGCAGGGGGCTCCACCTATCTCTTCTTTTGCCAGAACCACACACAAAAAAATGGGTTGTCTGTGACTGGAGTAAAACTCTGGAACTCCCTGGATTATAATTTTAAAAAATCAACTAATGTCTATATGTTTAAGAAACAATTTAAAGCAATAAGCAAATAATAATAATAATAATAATAATAATAATAATAATAATAATAATAATAATAATAATAAAAAAAAATAAATAATAATAATATCAGCCTGTTTACAAGAACATTCTATGAACTTTCATCGTTTGTGTGTCGGTGTAATCCCTCATTCGTCCAGGAGTGTTCCATTGTAGAAAAAGATTCAGTTGTAGTCATCTGGACTCTGTTTTAGACAGGGCGGGACCTCCTGCTAATGGCCCATTGAAATTTAACTGGGATGGGCCTATTGTTCTATCGTTTTTTCTAAAACAGGGTCCAGATGACTACAACTGAATCTTTTTCTACAATCAAGTTTGTGTGTTTTATATTTAAGCTAATGTATGTTAGCCTTTAGCTTTGAGCCAAAAACACTTACTTTTATAAACACGGAGGTTTCCTCTGTCACATGTTCACACGGGACGTAAAAGTCTGAACCTGCTGCATTGATTCTCATCTGGAACTCACTCTGTCACAGCTTTAATTTGACGTTATTTGAGTCTCAGCGAATTCAGAGAATGAACGGAACGAGAAGTGAAGATCTGAACTTTTACTGCAACTGGAACTAGACAGGCACCAAAAGGGCCCATGGTGAAAAGGGCCCATGGTGTAAAGGGCCCACAGTGTAAAGGGCCCATGGGGAAAAGGGCCCATGGTGTAAAGGGCCCACAGTGTAAAGGGCCCATGGGGAAAAGGGCCCATGGTGTAAAAGGGCCCACAGTGTAAAGGGCCCATGGGGAAAAGGGCCCATGGTGTAAAGGGCCCACAGTGTAAAGGGCCCATGGTGAAAAGGGCCAATGGTGAAAAGGGCCTGTTACTTTAATTATTACACACAAAAATACCAACAAAACTGCTTTTACTTTTCTATAGAGTAAAATAGTTGGAATGTGATTTATTTATGTATTACTTTTTAAATGTCTACGCCAACCATGTCCTCCCGCGGCTACAAACAGAATAATCTAATTCCATAGTTCATTCCAATGTTCATTCCAATTTTAGATCCTCCCTATCAAGTTTCAAAAATGTAAAATGAATGTGTTGTTGTTGTTGTTGTTGTTGTTGTTGTTGTTGTTGTTGTTGTTGTTGTTGTTGTGTCAGCCTTGTCTTTAATGGCCTTCTCCAAATATTTTAAAGGGCCTATTCCACCTAAAGTCATGGAAACCAATCTTTAAATATCTCATTTATCCAGTATCCCATTTTCTTCACAAACGACAGAAGTTTAAGAAGGGAGGGCATGAAGCTTTAGAGCATCTTCTGTATTTGTTCTGTGTTTCTGGAGTGATATTAGAGAGCGGTTGTCTGTTAAAATGTCAAATATTCCTAATGCTTATCATAGTTTATGTTTTGTGTATGAGGTGAATGTAAAGATGTGAACAGAGTTTTCCTTCCAGCCAAGTACCAGAGTGACCGTAGGTCCGGCTTTTAGCATTTCATAAACAAATTCAAATGATATTTCTCCTCTCTGAGACGGCTAAAATCTGACTATGCCAAAAAACTTTCACATTCAGTGTCCCAACTCTTTCTGTTTGGATGTAACTTTGTTGGCCTTATGTGTACAAAAGGTGATTTCTGTATTCCCATGAGTTAGTAGTTAGCGGGGCATCCTGTAGTGGGCGCTCCCGTCTTGCCATAATAATCGTGCTTTAAGATGTCACCTTTATTCTTTCCTTTTTTTCCCGTTTTGCATGATGTGCTTTGTGACATCCCTTTGCTTTGTGACATTATATGTGCTTTAAAGAGCGTGCCTGCTCTTTTTACGTTTTAGTATTGCTGTTGTCGGGGTTCAGTGAACGTGTTAGTAACCTGTGTGCACCTGTTCGGTTCAATAAAGCTCCTTAACCCTTCTTCTCTTCGTGGTTTCCATCGGTCCGGTTATCTGTCTGGGCCTCAAGTAGTGCTCTGGCGGGCACTCCAGAGCAGTGACAGCTAGAAAACCTCAAGTTACCTCTGCAAAACATTGTAACAAGGTATTCAATAAAATAACATACATAAAAAAGTTATAAAAACAGACAAGCAATAAGGCAAAACATCAGATAAAATAATAATAATAATCAGTGCTTTTGTGCCTCCTACTGGTAAGGACCTATATAACAACCTTTTTTATAGAAATGAATGCATGTATGTTTGTATTGTTAGAAATCACAAACATCATGTAATCTTAGTTCAAGGAAATTTTCTTTTCCATCCATCTTCTTCCGCTTATCCGGGGCCTGGTCGCGGGGGCAGCAGTCTAAGCAGGGACGACCAGACTACCCCTCCCAAGACACTTGCTCCAACTCCTCCGTGGGGATCCCGAGGCGTTCCCAGGCCAGCCGAGAGACAGTGTCCCTCCATCGTGTCCTGGGTCTTCCCGGGGATCTTGTCCTTTCGGTCACTACCCAAAGCTCGTGACCATAGGTGAGGGTAGGAACGTAGATTGACCCGTAAATCGAGAGCTTTGTCTTTCGACTCAGCTCCTTCTTCACCACAACGGTCCGATGCAGCGACCGCATCACTGCAGACGCTTGCACCGATCCGCCTGTCAATCTCACACTCCATCCTTCCCTCACTCGTGAACAAGACCCCGAGATACTTTGAACTCCTCCATTTGGGACAAGGACTCCCCACCCACCCGAAATGTTCTTTTCTTTAACTTATTTTGCTTTAGAGTATATTCTTATGCTTGTTATTATTTATGTATATATTTTACAGTCTTCATTATTTTGGGGGGTAAATACAATACAAAAAAAATTAACCATGCACAAAAGCCTACATTTACACACTATGATCTAGCTAAAAACTAAACTAACAATTTATAAATGCCTAAACTAGTCTGCAAAAATCCTTGTGTTTGTGCATTTTGAGCTGTCGCACACAAAAACTTGTGTACATAGCAATGCCTATTTTTATTTTTATTTTATACTATTGTAATTTTAAATTGTCCCTTAAATGCATGCCCTTTTGTTTGATTGAATATATGTTGTTTTATTATTGCTCAGTGTTTTATATTGCACCTTAAGGCCGAGACAAGTTCCTATGTTTGTGAAGTTTGTTCATTGACAATGGCAATAAACTCTTTCTGATTCTGATTCTGAAAAGTTGAACCTTGAACCTTGAACTGAAGCTAATCATTCACTGAACATTAAAAGTCTGATTGTCTGAGCAGTTGTGCAGCTGGTCAGTTTGTTCTTCTTCTCATGTTCTCTTTTTGACAGTCCAGGTCCATCTAGTCCTTTGGAAATGCAGAATTATTGTTACTGTTTCTAAACGGAATGAACGCATTTTCCTGCCGTTTCTGAAGACAAAGTTTGGACATCAAGAAATACTTTCACTTTCACCAGTCAATGACACGTAATGGTAAGTCAATTTAACTTCTGTTTCATGGAGCTAATTTATGAAACGACAGTGTTGAGAGTAATCATTTATTTCTAAATCCTTTTCTTGCCTAAGTGTTAAATCTATTGAATCTTGTGAATTACAAAATAAAAATGTTTATCACTAAATTGCATCTTAAGAAATCCTTCTGAAAATGATCTTAAAGCCCCAGTAAGTCACTTTTAGTCAAAAAGGACCAAAACAAAAGCGTGGTTTTTGTTTGTTTTGCACTAAAAATATATCAAATCTTACTTTACCTTAACTCCTTACAGCATCTCCACAAACCTGACTCGTACGTGGCCCGGAGGAGCCTCCTGCTGCTTCTTTAGCCTATAATATTCCACAGTGTGGCATTAAACGTATCTATCTCCATGAAGAATGTTCTGAAGTTTGATTTTGAGGTTCCGTGGCTGCTCCTGTTGTTTTAATGCAGTGAGTGCTCAGCCTAAAGCATCAGGCCTCATTTATAAAGCACAAAGTACAAACATGCTACGAAGTCACTTTCCACGTTCAGTTTGGGATTTATAAAAAGACTATTTCACCTAAAATGAGCAGTTTGGTCCCAAAATGCTGCTTTAGTGAGAGTCTGTTTTGCCTTTGCCCACATTTGAGTAAGAATTCCATGTTCCGTTTTATAAATGAGACCCCTGAACAGTTTAATGGTGTTTGTATTGCTGAATTGGCGGTTTGATTCCTTTTCCCAGCGTGACTTCAGATGTTTTTGGTGACTGCTGCTGTGAAACATCATGGCGAGTCCTGGTGAGTCTGTGCTCTGTCTGTGTCTCCTCCAGACGTTTGATTGACCTCATGTTCTTCATTCCACAGTGGCAGAGTTAAAACCCCTGAAACACAGCCGCAGTTACGAGCTTCTGCCTCCAGATCGTGAGTAAAGAATGTTCCACTCACAAATCAGATCATTGTCAGAAAACCAACGATCATCTTCTTCATCACAATCAAACACAGAGTTGGACTCATTTACAGGATTAAACCTTTCATTTCTCCATAACTTTTCCAATCATTTCCTGTCTCGACTCTGTCATGGCAGAACTCATTTGATCATTGTGAGCTGCTTAATCAAACAGACCTGTTTCAGAATGGTTCAGTAGATTTCTGTTCAGGTTTGCTCTGAGGGAGTTTGGACAAACAAAAGGCCATAAATCTCACTGTTGATCAAACATTAGCTTTTCTCTCACACCCACAGTCACATGACATGAGCTTACAGTACTTTTATGTCTCCTGATCAGGGTCAATGTGTGACCTTCTGGACCATAGAAGACAAGTTTATTTGCATCCAACAGATCAGTGTGTGGATGCAGAAAAACTTTCTCCAGCTGAACTCAGACAAGACTGAAATCATCGTCTTTGGCCACAGAAACAAAGAGAAAGTGTTAACTGTCACCTCCAGAGTCTCACTCTAAAACCTACAAATCAAGTTAGAAAATCTGGGGGTAATAATGGACTCAGACTTGAATTTTAACAGCCACGTCAGATCAATCACATCAGCAGCTTTTTACCATCTAAAAAACATTGCCAAAATCAAAAGTATAGTGTCTAAACCAGACCTGGAGAGACTTATCCATGCGTTTGTCTCTAGTAGATTAGACTGTTGTAGGTTTTAGAGCGAGACTCTGGAGGTGACTGTTAACACTTTCTCTTTGTTTCTGTGGGCCAAAGACGATGATTTCAGTCTTGTCTGAGTTCAGCTGGAGAAAGTTGTTTTGCATCCACACACTGATCTGTTGGATGCAGTGACAGAGTGAATCCACTGGTCCATATTCACCTGCCGTCAGTGAAACATAGATCTGAGTGTCGTCTGCATAATTGTGATAGGACACATTCTCGCTGCGTATCAACTGACCTAACGGCAGCATGTAGAGGTTGAACAGAAGGGGTCCCAGGATTGACCACAGGTCAGGGGCATCTGGTCTGAGACACAGTTACCAATTTCGACAAAGAACTTCCTGTCTTCCAGATAGGACTTTAACCAGTTTAGGGCAGTGCCAGTGATGCCCACCCAGTCCTCTAGTCTCTGTAAGAGGGTCCCGTGATCGACAGTGTCAAAAGCAGCACTCAGATCTAACAGAATTAAGACTGAGGCTTTGCCCGCGTCAGTGTTCAGGTGGATGTCATTTGTCACCTTGACAACAGCAGTCTCAGTGCTGTGATGAGGTCTAAAACCTGACTGGAAAACATCAAATGAGTTGTTTATTAAGAGGAAATCAGTGAGCTGTTGGTAAACAACCTTTTCAAGGACTTTGCCCCAAAATGGCAGATTAGAGATGGGCCGGTAATTACTCAGTACTGCGGCATCAAGACTGCTCTTCTTTAGGAGAGGCTTTATGACCGCAGTTTTCAAAGAAATTGGGAATGTTCCAGATTGAAGCGACATGTTAACTATGTGAGTGAGTGGTGCTAACAAACTGTTCAGCACAGACTTTAGAAATCTGGTGGATAGAGATAGAGAACATTTACAAAAACTGAACTTGTTTGCTCTAACTTAGCATTTACAGTTAATAATGCTTCTGTCGTGTTTTACAGTCGTTATAGTCCAGATAACCATAACAACGATCAAACAGCAACATTGATCCTTTTATATATTAACAGTCGTGACTCTGAGTAATGTTTCAGCCCGACATGACAAGAAACCAACATTTAAGAATAAAAGTGTTATTATTTTCACAAAGGTCGTGTGATCCTGAGGTGACCGGAGTGGACAATGTGTATGACGACATTTGATCTCAATGTATTTCTCTCATTTTCAACCTGTTGATATTTGAATATGGCACGTGTCTAAGGCCTGTGAGATCTCTGCAGCTTCAGGGCAAACATCTGCTCCATCTTCAGCCGCAGGGAGAAAACAGAAATCCTCGTAATTTGAACAAAAACACAGTTTTCATTATCAGTAGAATGTCAACATTGTTATAAAAATACAGTTCAATGTTTAGGATTAATAACAGACTGTAGGACACAGCTCTTAGTTTTGACCTTGGTTGTTCTTTGTGCTTCTTTCCAGTGTCTGAGCTGAGGCTGGTTCTTCTGGGGAACAGCTGGAGTCAGAGGAACTCTGTGATAAACCTCCTTTTGGGAAAAACAGAGTTCACCAAAGATTCAACTCGATGTGTCAAAGTCCAAGGTTCATTCAAGGACAAGTTCCTGACAGTGATCAACACTCCAGACCTGTTGCAGCACGACCTCACCTCAGACAGACTCAAAGAGTTAGTCACAGAGATAACAGATGCCTTAGCCCCTGGTCCTCATGTGTTCCTGCTGGTTCTACAGCCCGAAGACTTCACGGAGCAACACAAAACCGGACTAGAGTCAGTCCTGGAGAGCTTCAGTGAGCAGGCCTTCCACCGTTCACTGGTGCTGATGTTCAGACCACGAGCAGACACACCAGAGTCCATGGAGAAATACATGAGTGAGCCACGTATAAGGGACATGATCAGCAGATGTAGGTACAGATATCTGAACCAGAAGAACCTTGAGTTACCAGAACTTTTAACACGAGTAGGACAAATTATAAAGGAGAACAACAGAGATCATCTGAGCCCTGACCTCTCTGAGGAGGAAGACTCAGGTCTGACTTTGGCCTTCAGTACAAAAGAGAAACCCTCTCTGAACCTGGTTCTTTTTGGGAGGAGCGGAGCAGGGAAGACCTCAGCAGCTGAGTCCATTTTAGGGCGAGCAGAGCCCCCTGCAGCGAGCAGCCCAGGGCAGTGTGTTAAACATCAGGGAGAGGTGTGTGGGCGTCGGGTGTCTCTGGTGGAGCTGCCGGCTCTGTCTGGAAAACCTCTGGAGGCAGTGATGCAGCAGTTCCTCCGCTGCATCTGCCTCTGTGCTCCTGAGGGCGTCCATGCCTTCATCCTGGTTCTACCGCCGGGTCCTCTCACCGACGAAGACAAGGATGAGTTAGAACTATTACGGAACACGTTGAGCGTTCGGGTCAGAGACTTCTCCGTGGGCCTGTTCTTTGTGGAGTCGGACGCTGCTGCTGTGAACTTCTCCAGAAAAAGTAACGTGGACCTTGAGGAGCTGTGTCAGAGCTGTGGAGGAGGAACTTTGTGTCTGAACATCGGAGACCAGCAGCAGGTCGAGGAGGTGATGAAGACCGTGGACATCGTGACACAAGGGGGCGCCAGAGCTTACACCAAAGACATGTTTATAAAAGCTCTGATAGAACGAGCACCAAAGCCTCCAGAGACGTATTCGAGCCTGATGGGTTTGAGGATCGCTCTGATTGGAAAAAGTGGCAGTGGGAAAAGTTCTGCTGCAAACACTATTCTGGGCAAGAAATGTTTCAAACCAAAAGCTGCTCCTAAAAGAGCGAAGGCGAGCTGTGAGACGGTGAGTGGGACTGTGGGAGGACGCACTGTCACGATCGTGAACACACCTCCTTTGTTCGAGAAGACTTTCAGCGATGAAGAGTTCTCCAAATGCGTATCTCTAACGGCTCCAGGACCTCACGCCTTTTTACTGCTCCTGCCGATCGGGAACATCCACGAAGAAGACCGGGATTCTCTGCAGCTGATCACGAAGAGGCTCGGGGAAAAGGCCAAAGAGTTTGTCATGATCGTTTTCACCCGAGGAGACGAGCTGGAGAGTCAGTCTTTTCAGAACTACGTAGAAGAATGTGGTGGCTTCGTTAAAGACATGATTAAGGAATGCAAAGGCAGGTGCCACGTTTTAAACAATAAAGACGAAAGAAATCACGCACAAGTTACAGAATTACTGAAGAAGATTGAGAAAATGGTGCAGACGAACTGTGGATTTACTAAAGAGATGTTTGAAAGTGAAAGAAAAGAGATTCAGCACGAGAAGGAGGTCAAAACGCTCAAAAACCAACTCTCCGAGAGCAATAAAAGGTTTGAGCAGGAGAAGGCGCTGAGAGCGAGGCAGCTCAAGGAAAAAGAGGAGCTCCACAAACAGGAACGTCAAGAGCGGAGGAAAGAGCAGGAGGAGGAAGCGAAGAGACGCAAACGACAGGAGGAAACAGTGCGTGCGGAGTGGAAGAGGAGAGCGGAGGAGGCGGAGAGGAGGGCCGGGCAGGAGGCGGACGAGAGGAGGCGAGCGGAGAGACAAGTGGAGCAGCAGCGCAGAGAATCGGAGCGACGGCGGCAGGAGTGGGAAAAGGAGAGGGCGGAGATCCAGGAGAGCCGCTGTGAGGAGCTGAAGCAGGACCTGGAGGTGCAGTCGGAGCGCTACAGCCAGCTGCACGAAGAGTACCTCCGCAAACGCAAGAAGTGGACCAGTATTCTGTTTGTGTCGCTGTTGTGTTCGTTCTGTTTGGGGTTTTACACACTCCTGGGCCACAAGTGAAGACACGGTTTCGGCAAAGGGGCCGCCAACCGGTGTGACATGACGAAGGCAGAAGCCCCACGTGTCTGATGTTACAGGAGGTTGGACACTTGGACAGACGCGTGACACTAAATGGACAGTTTTTACAAAGCGATTGATGCTGCACGATATTGAAACGATTGCACTGTAGAAAAAGAAACCAGACACACAGAGATGAAATACTTTTGGAACTAATTTAGCATTTTTGACACGCTTTATACTTCATCATTTTGTAAAATATGCATGAATCTGGGACTTTATTTTGTGTCAGAGGTATCATGTCTTAAATATATAATTAACTGTGATGAAATAATGCGCAGTGAAGACAATGACCATTTATATTTGCTGTCCTCAATTTATATAAACACTTTATTAACAGAGTCTTTTTGTTTGAGTCTTTTTAAATGTTTATTTGTGTAAATGTTCAGGTTAATCATAAGTTTAGGGACAAAGTTGTCAATAATTGGCTGATGATGAATAAAAGGATCATGATCATATTTGTGGGTCATACATGAAGCTGTTCACCATTTCACATGCTGGTCTCCATGGAGATAGCCAAGTTTAAAGCCATACAGTGTAACATTTTCGGAGATTAAAGTACACACAGGCTTTAAAGCAGATTCCACTGTTGTACAATTATTGAAAAGCACAATTTAGTAAGTTTTATTCTGAAATGTGTAAATAATCTTGCTCCAGAAATGGTCCGTAACATGAGTCAGAAGTGTAACCCCTGCGCTGTCACCACAAGGGGGCGCTGCACACTGTGATTCTGGAGCGGATAAATGTAATGTAAGTAAAAGTAAAACCTGCCAAACTGCAAAGTGTTTTTATCAAACCAGTAGAGCCATCTGAAGTGTGTAGTGTTGTAAATGTGTCTTTGTGTTACTTTTGTGTGTTTAGTGTCAGGCCCAGGTCCACACAACAGCCTGACACACTTTAAAGCTACTTTAAAGTTTGCTGTTCATGAGAAACTGCAGGAAAAAAATGTTTTTGCTCATTTTTCTCTCTCAACGTATAAACGTCCATGTGTGAAAGTGTCCAATCCGCCCCATGTTCTTCTTCTTCCATTGACTCCACTTCGTCCATAGACTTCTCTGAGACATGTTCCTCCCACAAATTCAATACTACAGTCGATGTCACGGTTTCTCTTCACCGTTTAGTCAAAGTTAAATGTCATTGGAATGATCTGTTTTTATTCTAAGTCAAATGTATTTTCAAGTCTTGGCTCAAGCAGTTCTGTGTTTCCAATCATTTAATATCGCGATTATGATGCCTTTCGTGTGAACTGTGCAATACAAATAAATGTTTGTGACAGTTTGTGGTCGTGTAGACTCAAATTGAACTTCCAAATAAACATGATATTCGATGGCGTTGGTGTCGGACTCATGGGACTCTTGTTTGGTGATCCACGTGGACTCCCAAGGTGGACAGCGAGGCCAGGATGGAGCCGCCGATCCACACCGAGTACTTCCTCTCAGGCGGCGCCACCATCTGGACCACGAGAGAAAGAACCGTCATGAGCCAAAAGCTGCAAATGGAGCTGCACGATTTGGGGGGAAAAAGTCTAATCGCGAACTATGTACTTGAAACTCTTGCCAGGCAAATGGCAAAAACATGACATTTGGACTTCATTTGGAAATGTGACTTTTATTTGTATTAATCTTTTTCATGATTGCGTTTCTTTGTGGTTCTTTTGTCTTTTGTAATTTAGATTTTTTTATTCCTAATTTTGCCCTTTGGTCTTGTTCTGTCTGTTATTTGTTTTTAAATAAATAAAATAAAATAAATAAAATAAATAAAATAAATAAAATAAATAAAATAAATAAAATAAATAAAATAAATAAAATAAATAAAATAAATAAAATAAATAGTTCACAAATTGAGACATAAATTGACAAAGAGACTGAGAAATAATGGCACTTTAAAGGCTTTTAAAAACCTTGGCCATTTGCTCATTGCGTCCGTTCAAAGTGCGGTTTCCATCCGATTGCGGTTCCTCTCGCAGCCGTCACGTCACGACTCATCACTTTGTACACGGTTTCAGATGCGTGTAATATATTGTCCGAATGAAACCTAAAACACAAACCCTGAGGTGGAAAGTGCCTCATTAAAAACACTCTTGTTACTGTAACTGAGTAGATTGTTTAGGTAATTGTACTTTTTTTTTTGTAATTGTACATTTTAGTCATGTAACTGTTCTTTTACTTGAGTACAAATATTCAGTACTCTCCCCACCTGCGCACAGAACAGGACAGAGAATCTAAACAGGTAATAATGGCACAAGACATCAGAAAAAGAACATTTAAATTGTCCCATGTTCGCGTCCCGTTCAGTCCAAAGTCTGTTAAACATTTTCTTCTCTTTCTAAAAACACATGTTTGCCTTTTTATGTCAGTCCAGACTTTGATCGTTCGTTCAGTTTGAGTCATTTGTTTGTGATGGCCTTTTAACTGCAGCCAGAAGTGTGTTCCAGAAGTATCCATTTATTGTGTCCATGGCAGGAGTTTTAAGGCTAAAATAGTTATGAACTTGCATGAGATGAGTCCAATATTTGTGAGAAACAGGACAGTCCCAGAACATGTGATAGTGGTTTGCCTCCTGGTGGCACTGTTTCTCCAACAGTTGCATTTCCTTGTGAGTAATGAGCACTTTGACCTGGAGTTATGAAGAAACGTGACATGTCCAGATTATTATTGCATTGATATAATTTAGATATTTTTCCTCTTGAAAGTTCTGATTTATAAGCCTTGATTAAAAGGTTACAATGGTCATTACTTTGTTTAATTTCTTGGCTATAATATATCCTTATTTTAAAATATTTATAAAAGTCCTGTTTCTCCAAATCAAAATGTTCTTTTTTATTTAATTATCAACCTTAATTTAACCAGGTGAGAAGCCAGAAGTGTTTTTAGATTGTCAAATGGATCGATAAAAAAAGATTTATTTTCCCCATGTGGCCCAGCCCTAACATGGCCCACTTGTGGCTGAGTGTAAACTGCAGAATTGATATGAAACATCTTAATAATAATAGAAAAGTGAACATTAGATACGGTTGGTGACGTCGTGTCAGGGGGCGTGGTCAGGTGTGGGGGGGAAACTGTTGATTTAATAGGAAACACTACTTTTTCACTCGTCTAAAACGCTTCCTGGCAAAGTATGTGTATTTTAAGTCTAAAATGGAGGTTACTGACCCGGCGTCGCCTCAGAAAAGTAAACGGAGTGTGTTTTCCATGTGTTTGTGTCTGTCACGGTGAAACTCTTGTAGTTGAACAGCGGGTGAGACGGCGGCTCTGGGGTCTGTAAATGTTCACGGTGCCGGTTCAGACATGGCATATTTCTGTTTTTTACTGTCCAGAGGGCCAAATGCGGCCCTCAGACCAAATTTTGTTGGCCCTCCAGCTTCCTGCTAAGTTGGACCAAACAACAAACAAAATAGTACTTTTTACTGTAAAATTTAGAAAATTCAAGCATTTTGATGTTATACCGACCTAATATTAATGTTCCAAGTCTTATTAAAGGTGTGGAGGCTCATCAAAACTATGTCAAATGCAACATTTCAAACGATTCCCTTCAATTTCAGTCTGGCCCTCTGCTCCGTAAAAGTTTCAAAATGTGGCCCTGATGAAAAAAGTTGGAACACCCCTGGTGTAATCCCTCATTCATCCTGAAGTTTTCATTGTAGAAAATTTGTCATTTTCTTGTGTTTAATAATTTAGCTTTTATTTGTTTTAACTAGAGTGGACCCGACCTGAACAACTCACTGTTAGGAGTACTGTTGCGATTTAGAAAAAGAGCCGATAGCCCTTACAGCTGATGTGCGGCAAATGTTTTATTGCTTTGAGGTGTGCGAAGATCACAGGGACTATCTTCGTATCTCTGGTTTGAGGACAATGACATCACAAAGAACGTGGTTGAATATAGAATGAAAGTGCATGTTTTTGGTAAGAGCCTGTCTCCTGCTGTTGCCATTTACTGCATGCGACGGGCAGCAAAAGAGGGTGAGCAAGAACATGGCACAGACGCTAAACAAGTTTGTTGAGAGACAGTTTTATTGTAGACGACGGGCTCACATCTGTCGTCACCCCAGAGCAAGCAGTCGACCTGTTAACAAGGACAAAAAACATGTTAGCAGAATCCAACCTGCGACTCCACAAAGTGGCATCTAACTGTAGCCTAGTCATGGAAGCGTTAGGACTGTGTTGGAACATACAAACTGACAGTTTCACTTATCTTGTATCCAATGAGACCAAACCATTCACACGCAGGGGAGTACTGTTCAACTGTAAATAGCCTGTATGACCCGTTGGGCTTTGTTGCTCCCGTAATCATTGCAGGGCAAAGTACTACTCAGAGAACTGTCATCTGAAGCGAGAGATTGGGACGCACCTCTTCCTCAAGAAAAAGGGGAGGTGTGGATCTCATGGAAAGACTCATTGAAAGCTCTTGAGGATCTTCAAATCAAAAGATGCTACAGTCCAGGTTCGTTAAGTGCTATGAAAAGTAATGAACTCTGTATTTTCTCTGATGCGTCTACTGTAGCAATTGGGGCAGTAGCTTACCTGCGCTCTTTAGACAGTCACGGTCAGTACCACATAGGTTTTTGTGATGGGGAAGTCCAAACTCGCACCCCGACCTGCTCACACTGTCCTACGGCTAGAACTTTGTGCTGCCGTACTAGCAGTGGAAATGTACGAGTTAATCAGAGACGAGTTGGACATTACAATCGAGAATTTTAAGTTTTTCACTGACAGTCGTATTGTGTTAGGGTACATACACAACTCCTCTAAAAGATTTTACATGTATGTAGCCAACCGTGTCACACGCATCAGGTTATCCACACAACCTGACCAATGGCGTTATGTGCCAACTGAGTTAAACCCGGCTGATCAGGCAACTAGATTCATTCCAGCTGCTGAACTTAAAAACAGTGACTGGTTCACAGGCCCAAGATTTCTGTATTCAGACAAACACAGTGAGTCACACAAAGACAATTCATTCTCACTTGTTGAAACCGGAAAATTACAAAGAAATACGTTTGGAAGTCAAAACGCTCATAACTGCAGTATCAGATTCACAGCTAGGAGCAGAACGCCTCAAAAGATACTCAAATTGGACAACAGCATGCAAAGCGATAGCCAAACTTATTCACGTTGTTGCCTCCTTCAAACAAAAGACAGGATGGAAAAGTCTCAAAGAATGTGTAAGCGTGAAAGAACTCACTCAAGCCAAAAACTTTATCATACGATCAGTTCAGCATGATGCATACAAAGAGACATTGAAAAAGATTATTGAAGGAAAAAAGATCGACACATTTAAAAAGCTCAATCCAGTTGTGGACAAAGATGGACTACTGCGCGTTGGGGGCGTCTCTCCTCCACCAACATCACAGAAAATGAAAAGCACCCTCTGATTGTCCCTTCCACCAGCCATATTGCCAAGCTTCTCGTAAGGCACTTCCATGAACAATAAGCTCATCAAGGACGACATATTACGGAGGGAGCTGTCCGTAGTGCTGGTTTCTGGATAGTTGGAGGTAAGCGGCTTGTGTCTTCTGTAATACACAACTGTGTCACCGCAAGTTACGAGGTAAAATGCAAGTTCAAAAAATGTCAGACTTGCCCGCAGATCGAGTAACACCTGAGCCTCCCTTTACCACAGTAGGTTTGGATGTGTTCGGGCCATGGACTGTAGTTACACGCCGCACAAAGAGCGGTAGTGCTTTAAACAAACGGTGGGCAGTGATTTTTTCATGCATGACAACTAGGGCTGTGCACATTGAACTTATTGAAACTATGTCCACAGACAGCTTTATAAACGCGTTAAGGAGATTCTTCTCTATTCGCGGCCCGGCTAAGCTCAGACACAGGGACTAATTTTGTGGGAGCTTGTAAGGAACTTGGTTTGGACACGGACAAGTCAGCAGTGGGAAGGTACCTGCAGAGAGAAGGGGGTGCTCATGGACATTTAACCCTCCGCATGCATCCCATATGGGAGGGTCCTGGGAACGTCTCATAGGGGTGGCTAGACGTATCCTAGATGCAATGTTGTCCGACTGTCCAACGATACTCACTCCAGCGATGTTACTAACACAAAAGTCAAGCGCAGTGTCTGCTCCATCTGGAAACATTTTCTCTGGACAGTTATATGGAAAACAATGGAAACATGTGCAACAACTGGCGGACACGTTTTGGAAAAGGTGAAAAGGAGAATATTTGTCTACCTTACAGAAACGCACAAAATGGACTGAAAACCAACCAAACGTGAAAGAAGGAGATGTAGTCCTTGGGGCTGGTAGTAAAGACTTTACCCAGCAGTGACAAGAAAGTTCGCAAAGTAGAAGTGCGGATTGTGAAAGACGGGACTGCAAAAGTGTTCCTTAGACCTGTTTATATATTATATCACCACAAAAAACAAAAAGCACATGGAGGAGTGTCATGTCTTTGGGTCAGACATTAATAATTCCATAAGAGTAATAAGTTAGTTAAAAGCTATAAATAAGTTCATGCTCGTTAAATAAATATGTTGATTTCATATTAAAAACTGTTAGAAGAGTTTGGGTAAAATTGTCAGAGTAAGACATCTTTTCTTTTAAGGATCTTTTTAGTTTCAGCGCAGAGTAAGTGCTCCTTTGCGCACATAGAGGATCTTTGACGTTATTTCTTCTTTATAATAAACAAGCTAGTTCCACGGCAAAAGTGAAGTCCTACACGGCTCATTTACACGCTGAATGTGCTCTAAACGTTTGAACCTTGGGGAACTTTCGTATTTGTGAGTATTTGTATGTTCACAAGCACTTAGTTTAACAGTACAACTGTGTTTTATTTGATCAGTTAATGTAAACCTGTACACGAAGCTAACTGTTGTTTTTTACATGCGTTTAAGCCGTTAATATAATACATCCATGGTTTAAGCTAGCTACTTTGTTAGATTTTCAACTGTACAGTGTAGTTTGTAAAACCTATTTTTTCTGTATGTTCCAGTTACCAATTCAATCCAAACAAACAGTTGAAAAGAGAAACTAGCTCCATTTGGCATCCTCTGAGTCCATGGTGCATTCCTCTCGGTGATGAACATGTGTGTGTGGGTCAGTCTGGGGATGAAGTAGGATGAAGGACAGTGTGAAATAGTGACAGAATATTATAACTATATCTAGCTTGATATAGTTTTAATATAAAATTGTATTAAGTGTGTGTTTACATAGTTGTGTAAACAAAAAGCTTCTGTTTTACTAGAGACGACTCAGGAGTATTTGTAATGACCTCGTAGAGCTATTTTTGAAACAGAGTCTTATGCGTTTCATTGGGCCAGTTCTAGCGGGGTCAAATGTACCACGTAGAGTTTGGTCGCACAACCGGTGAGAAAGACAGTTTTGTTTTTGTATCCGTCTGTGTGGACAAAGAGGTGCTACTTTTGACAGCCCTATAGCTTAACGCCCTATGACCTGGAAAGATATTTTGACAACCTGTTTTTTATACAGTGGCAAGAGTGGGGGCATATGTGTTGTTTAGAGACATTGACGAAGCCATCCGGTGAGATAGACTCAAACATGGTCTGGAGGACATTATGAAACGCCTTGTTTTTGACGATTTACCAAATTGTGCGTAAGATGTTTCCGTGTGTAACACGAAAACCCCCGCCAGTATTACAAAATCCTTCATCGCTATCAGCAGCATCTAGTGACAGACTGATCCACCCTCGCTGTGTGAAGGAGAGGATTCACAGGTCTTTTTTCCTGCTGCTGTCAGACTTTACAACAAACAGTTAGTCCTGAATGTGTCATTCGGCTTTCATACTCCTGTGCAATACTGTTATACTCCTGCAATACTGTTATACTCCTGTGCAATACTGTTATACTCCTGCAATACTGTTATACTCCAGTGCAAGACTGTGACACAATGTCAATCATCCCTGGTGAAATATTTTCTGTCCATAGGACAGCTGTAAATAAGAGTGTTATTATTATTAAGATTATAAGAGTTTTATTTTCTTTTTTTCTAAGTTATCTGTTTTTATGATTATACTGTGCACAATCTTTCTGTACCCTTTGTTGCAACACTGGAATTTCCCCATTGTGGGACAAATAAAGGTGATCTTATCTCATCTTATCTTAGTGGATTCAAGTCCCTTCCTGGTTCGCCCGTTCAAGCGTCTCGGATGAATGAGATGGAAAACGACGACGGCAGACCTGGCAAACCGGTGTCCGGCCCCCTCAAAATAATTGTTACCCATCTTCTCAGCAAAGTGATAATAAAATGTTGGAAGGACTCATTCTATCTGAACCATCCGAGTCAGAAAAACCACACCTGTCTCTATCTCTGCTGCTACCGATTATTTCCAGCTGGGCTAGAGTGTTTTTTAAACAGGTCAGAATCAGAATCAGAATCAGAACAGAAAGCGTTTATTGTCAATGAAACAAAAATTCACAAACATAGGAACTTGTCTCGTCATTAAGGCAACATAAAAACACTGCTAACAATAATAACAAACAACATATATGAAACATTTAAGATTACTATAGGTATAAAATAAAAATTAAATAGAGCATTACTATGTACACAAGATTACAGTTAAGACTACAGTTTTAGTGCAGAATGTGACCGTGCAGTGAGTGATGAATAGTTGCAGTTAAAGTGGCAGATGTTTAGAAGTGTTTCATGAGTCCAACAGCAGAGGGAAAGAAATTATTCTTGTGGCGGGAGGTTCTGGTCCGGGATGGACCGTAGCCTCCTGCCTGAGAGGGAGTGGTTCAAATAGCCCATGTCCAGGGTGAGAGGGGTCAGCTGTGATCCGACCTGCCGTCCAGAAGCCCCTGGAGACGTACAGGTCCTGCAGAGGATGGAAGTCTGCAGCGATCACCTTCTCAAGCCAGAAACGCACAAATGCGCCTGTAGTCTCTGTTTGTCCCTGGCTGTGGCTCCAGCAGGAGGGCGCTGTATGCTCTCCTGCTGTTCCCTGGCTGTGACCTTGCCAGCGTGACCACCACGGTTGAGCAGAGGAGTGTGAGGATGGACTCAATGATGGCCGTGTTAAAACTGCACCATCATCTGCACTGGAACCTTGTGCTTTTGCCGCAGAAAGTACATCTCTGCTGGGCCTTCTTGATGAGGGAGCTGAGTGGTGGGCTCCCACTTGATGACCGTGAGGTGATGGTGGTGCCGAGGAAGCGGAAGGAGGTTCCACGGTTGGTGATGGGGGAGTCTGTCATGATGAGGGGGGGGGCTGTGACTTTCCTGAAGTCCACGATCATCTCCACTGTCTTCTGGGCGTTGAACTCCAGGTTGTTACCGCTGCACCAGGACACCAGCCGGTCCACCTCCCTCCTGTAGACAGACTCAACCCCGTCTGAGATGAGCCCGATGAGGGTGGTATCGTCCGCAAACTTGATCAATTTCACGGAGTCGTCAAGCCCATAGTGAGGACAGAATAATGCTTATTGATGATACAGAAATCTCGCTCAAGAACGATCAAAGTAATCGCATCCCGTTTTTACACGGAAAAGTGTTTGTGAAGCTTCACTTCAAATCGGCAAAGAATTATTTCTAATTGAGATCAAATGGCCCACACTCCATTTACCACTGATAATGGGAAATATATGGCCTATTATGCGAGTCAGGCCAGAGGAGCGTTGACCAGTTTTAGTGGAGCTAGAGTTCAGTACGGCAATGGTTTGGGAGAAATCTTTAGAAGTCTGTTCAGGTTGGGTCTACCACTTCTACAGATGGGATTTAGCTATGCTTATCCCCTATAAGCATAGCTAAATGAAAACAGCGTTTGGAAACATCGCTAGGGGTGGCGGCAAAAGTTGCTAAAGCAGCCATTACTAGATTCCTGAAGAATAAAAAACAGTACGGAGAGGGGTTATTAGTCTTCACAAAAAGAGGCGTTAAAAGGCCGCCGAGCGTTCGTGCTACCACACAGACGCGGACGTCTAAAAAACGGAAAAGACAGCCAAAAGAGGAGGAGCTACTAGAAAGAGCTCATTTGCGGGAAGGTTCAAGACCAAGAACACACTAGTCTATTCTCCTGTGACATTTTTTAAGATGGCACTACTGCATAATAAGTCAAAAGAGTGCGTAAAGACTGAGCTGGATCTCTTTACTGTACCGTACACGCAAACGTCGAAAAGTCTACATTTATTGAGATACCACCAGTTTCCTCAATAAGCTAACTCAGGAGTGGTGTAGTTTCCGTAGATCTAAATGATTCATACATCCTTCTATGTGCCAAGATTACAGAAGCCGACGGGACAAATATAGACGTGGGAGCCGAGCGATGTGGGGCTCGTTAATTACCCACAGCTTCACTATTTTCTCAAGTAGATATTATGTTGGGGGATCGTCTCATTACTCAATCATCAAACACGTACCCCTATCGAGGTGTTACACTCGCCCCCACAGCCCGTTCATGGCACCACTGCACTAGAGCTATGTCGTCTGAAATGAAAAAGAAAGTCTGACGTCCGTCATAATGGTTGGAGAACATCAACTGAGCAAATCTTTCTGGTTTCGTTATTAATTCAGTGGTCGGCATTTTACCCCTCATACACAGTCGCCCCCATAAAAAAATTAGCATACAATTTGCTCAAATTACGCAATGCCTTTTAGGGGCGATTTTGTCCGCCGCCAATAAAATGCCCTCCCACTCATAATAATACTCAATGTATTTATTTCTGGTCTTCAGGTGTTACCATGTGCGTGGGATATCCACTGGCCTCCTGTTTGCTTTCCAAAACCTTTTTCACATAGCCTGAGAAGAAATCGGCAGACTTTTTAAGGGAAACGTCAGACCTCGTCAATCTCTATTCATTTCTATAGCCCTTTCTCCAGTGCTTCTTGGAGCTCCAGGGTAGCCCACGTTGTTGATAGTTGTCTGTCTCGATCGGTGTGACTACAGGAGCTTGTTTGATTGAGTTCTTCCTGCGCATGTTCAACACAAAGGGAAAATTAGCTTGTCGTGACATCTGTCGGGGAGGACCGGGTGGTAAAGGCCTCCTAGGGGGCAGTACTGTTTTATTCAGAGCCTGCTGATACAGATCGCCATATTTATTTTTGAGACAGGGTTAGTGTCTTCTCCCTGGTAACATCGTCGATCACCGTGGATGAAACACCCCATGTATTCATAGCAGGTGTTTGTAGAAACATCCAAATCGTCCACAAAGTACTTACCGGTCCGATGTTCACCACTACGTAGAGTGTGTTGTATGATACAATTTCGCAATTTTGCCACTTACTCCAACCATCTTATAGACTCATCGGTGTAGCTCTTATTCTGATTAGTGTAACACCCATCATAAGTTAGAGCTATGGTGTCCCGCGTTAAAAACAATGTCTTAAAAACGTTCATGCGGACATTCACTTGTTTCAAAATGCTGCCGTTTGTTTTTAGCATCGGGATGAAATTTCACAATTTTAAATGCAAAGGGGTCAACACCAGTGTACATCCCCCAACGTTACAGGGTGGTCATGATCAAAACCTACAGGAGTAGTAGCTGCTTGGCTTTTCACTCAATTCACTGGGTCTCACGTAGTATCAACGCTCGATTACACACATGCTAAAAACAACGCGCCATCATAATTACCGGGATCATTTCGAAATTTTCCTTTCTTTCGAACACATTCATCGTTGTAGGGGGCCGATGGTAATTTGAGTCGGGATCTGCCACCACCGCCCTGGCTCTGTGCAACGGTGATTATGACTTCTAATTCACCCACTGTCATAGATTCATCGAACCTGCATGATTTCCTCTAAAAAAAAGGTCTGTGTCATAGTCGTTACTCTCATTCAGTAAAACCTGTACGTGTACTCGTTGTGCTACTGAAATATTGTGGTATCCCACTGAAAATAACCGTCACTTTCAAGCCTGGGTGCTTTGGCCTGCGCTGCCATGGTCACTCTTTATTCATTTTTTTAATTCAAGTGTATAAAAAAAATTTCCACTGATGTGGCTTTCTCAAGTACTCATTTACCAGTTCAGCCACTCAAAAGTTTCTCAAGATGTTTTGTTCATGGAGACCGGTTTTTGACAATGGCCATAGTTTCATGAAGTCAAAGCAATTGGTAAGCTCAGATTTAAGCGTCCATGATCTCCCTTTTTATCATGACTATTGGTTTGTGTTGTGTCTGAATTCTTCAAGTTCAGCGAAACTGCTTTAAGTGTGGCCCGCAGGGTGTTGGTGTGGGTTCAGAATCTCTGCCAGCAGGGTAAGGGTGTATTGCCATTGTACCCCCAATGAACAAACTTCACAGACATAGGAACTGTTGTCTCAAGGTTTACAGGTGTTAAGGGGCGCATGCAACATAAAAACACTAGAGCAATAATAAAACATTTACAATGTTGGTACCTTTAACAACGAAATCCCCGATGTTAGCTCCTGTGACAACCAAATTTTCCAGAATGGTTATCGCAATAGCTTGTGCGCTATAAAACTATAATCTTTATACCCTGTTTTGTCTAAAACGCTTAACAAAAAGGCTAAGGTGCCACATCTCTAGGGAGGTGAAACAATACTCGTCTTTGGTTCCGTCTAGACTTGTTTCTCACTAGGTGTTACTTCGATACCGAAGTACATCCTCGGAGACGTCTGCAGCATCAGCCTCCGTACTAGACTAAAGTAGAAGACAAAAATTAAAAAAATACTAGTTGTACACAGGCTAGATTAAAGAAATACAATTCAGTGTCCTTACGTCCGATCGAACCCCGCAGGCTGTTCCGTCTGCGGTGCCTCGGACCTGCAGGGATCCGACGTAGCACCGCTGCATCGGTGGGAAATAAGGGGGGGAGCATTAGAACGAGAGTGAGATAATAGAAGGTATTTGAATATGTGTAAAATGTGGGATTTCTTCAATTTGATTTTCCGTTCGTTGCTATATCGACCTGATCTGCATCGCCTAAATAGATCGAAACCTGTGTAGCCTAGATGTCCTGCAGTCGTATTGGCTCCCAGTTCCCCGAGATATATCTCACTATCGTTAAGGATGTCCTGCGTATTTATTGTACTCAAATCAGCATGTGCGTTGTCCGCTTCCCCCACAGCCGAGGACATGTGGAGCGGTAGGGATGTCAAAATAGGCCTGTAATAAGAAAAAATGTGTCGTTAGTTCCTGTTTTAACTTCTAAACAGTGATAAATAATAATGTATGAAATAATAATGTACAAAATAATATCGTATTCGACATACCTAGATGCTAAAGTAGGCCGCACTATGTTGAACACTGGTATTTTTTCCTTCTTCTTCTTCTTCTTCTTCTTCTTCTTCTTCTTCCTCTTTTTCAGAGAGAGACGCCGTCTGGGTGTCGACGGTTCAGGCCTACGGTCATTAAAAACAAGTTAATTCACAATTCAAACACACACAACACTCAAAACCAAAACCCCTCAAACCCCAATATTTTGACAACACCCACCTAATCATAGAATTGAGAATCTGTAATGGTCTTCTACATGCATATATCCGCTTCTTTAGAGGTTCTTATTAAGTCTATAAACAGGTATAAAAAAATTTATTACACGCCCCGACATATTATTAATATACTAACATCTGCATATTATTAATAAAGTGGAGCTTACTGATGGGCCTAAAATCTACACAAACCCACATATTAACAAACAGAGAAGAAAGAAGGGAATCAAAATTGTTTCTCCGGAGGAGGACGGAGGGGGAGAGGGATGCTTCCAGCTCCATTTGCCACTGCTTCCTAAAGCATCCCCATCCGCCTTCCCCTTTTATTAAAGATAAGGGACGCCCTATTTACATGATCAGCTCCGCCCCAAAGGACAGGGAACAATTGGCGAAAGCTGTGCACACACTAGTCATCCATTGACTGTTGAACTTTGGTTGACCTTAGGTTCCCAGCTAATCATCTTGAGTGGTTTTTCCTTGCTTTTCTTACTGGTCATCAGTTCCAAAGTCCAACAGACTGCTGGATTAGATCGGCAGTTTACTTCTGCAACATAGTCTCACAAGCAGTTTATTAAGCACACAAAATCATACAATAATAAGGAATGTATAAAAGAAAGATAAAATCTTTACAATTATTCCAACACATAATGTCGTCGCCGTTGCTTTGATCAGCTCTGCAGCCATTGTATCCTAAATATCACGCTTGTTAAAGAAACACAGAAATAAGAATCTGACATTGGTGTAGAAATATAACAATCAAGATCTTACCATTCGTCTCCATAATGAAGCGGTGTAGATTTTATAACGCCTCTTTCGAACAGCATCCGGTGGGGACGTCAATCTTTTAGCTTTTCGTGATGGCGGGTCACTTTATTTAAATAGAGGGGAGATGCTGGGGATCTTCCTCCCATGCAGCATGGGGGGTGGGCCTTCACTGGGGGTACCCCTGTTCCTATTTGTTGTCTCACACTGGCACAACACACCCTACCTCATTGAGACTGGGGCTGATCAGAACTCACACGCTGAAGACCTTAACATATGAAACTTTACAAAAGGATCAGGATTAGATTACTGTTTTATATTATTTATAACCGCTTCACTACTGTAGAAAAAACATGAATGTTGTTTATCCACCTTTAATGTCTAGCAAGTAATTAAGGAAAGTTTTATTTATAAACCCCTTTAAAAATCACCCCAATGTCCCCAAAGTGTTGTACAAAGCCAATATGAAACACAATAAAGCATACAAACCATGTAAAAAAAAAAGTATATGTAAATAACTCTATTTAGACATGATTCCTGTAAAACATTTTAATGTAACATTACACCAATGTAGTCAACATTAACACCATATATCTACCTTTAATGTTAGTAAGTAATTAAGTAAAGTTTCATTTATAAAACGCATTTTTAAAAACACACAACACCCCAATCAAAGCCAATATGAAATATAAAAAACATAAAAGCCATGTAAAAATCTGGTAAAATAACTCTATAAAGCAGTCCCCTGTGCCCAGAGGCTTCCCCAAAAGGACTAGTCTTGCATCACAAACTGTCTGACCTAGCCTCACACTTCCAAACCACAGGGGAGTCTGTTCTAATCAGACTCCCTGGGGTGCTGGGGATACCAAATGGAGCTAGTTTCTCTTTTCAACTGTCTGACCCAACACTATCACCCGTTTTTATACCTGGGAGCCTGTTTTAGTCAGACTCCCGGAGGATACCAAAAGGTCTAGTCTTGCATGCCCTCACTTATGTCCGCTCATTCTCAGCATGGAAGGAGGGAAATCAGTGGGAAATCTCTACATTCTGCATTCCATATTCTGTCTACATTTCACATTGTCCTTCATCTTCGCCTGACCACCCACACACGTGTTTATTTTCCGAGGGACAACCACATGGACTCAGAGCATGCCAAATGGAGCTAGTTTCTCTTTTCAACTATCTGCCCCACACTATAGCCCCGTTTTATTACCTGGGAGCATGTTTTAGTCAGACTCCCGGAGGATGCCAAAAGGGTCTACTTTCTAGTGCCAGCACTTATGTCCTTAATAATGATTACACAATGGGTATGAAAAAAAATAGATAAAACGGACTATATATCACAGAAACACACTTGTAAATATAGTAATTAGACATAATTAGACATAATTAAACAAGAATAGTTCTACAACCTCGGCAGTGACCACATGTATCATCCCAGTTTGTATATCTTTAATATAGTTATGCAAAGGGTGATGTATGTGCAGTACCTCCTTCTCACCACACGTCCCACGCATCACAATAAGTAAAATTATAAAAAATAAATATTCTTTTATATATTATCTACTACTAATAAACTGTTTTGGGTTGGGGCCCTCAGTAAGACCGAAGGTTTCAAGGACAGCAAAAAGCTCTGTCTTTAGCGCTTCTGTCACAAATATTATCAACATGAACA
Organism: Chaenogobius annularis; assembly: GCA_015082035.1. NCBI lineage: Eukaryota > Metazoa > Chordata > Actinopteri > Gobiiformes > Gobiidae > Chaenogobius > Chaenogobius annularis. The sequence goes on along the minus strand of BJKM01000581.1, from coordinate 295,746 downwards.
TTGAAATCACCTGTAATGATCAAACCATCAAAGTCTGTGTATATGACAGAAAGCATCTCAGTATAATCATCAATAAAACTTTGGCAGTGCTGGGGAGGCTTGTATAAAACAGTGAAGAGACTGTTTTAGCTCCATTTCAAAGGATACATACTCAAATGAGGAAAACACCCCAAAGGACAACATGTAGGTAAATATTTAATCTCTAAAAACTACACACACAAACCTCAAACCTTCCTGTTACGTGTTAGTTTAATTAGTTGTAGTTTTACTCACCACTGACAGAGGGCGCTGCCAGCACACAGGACCAGAGAGCCAGTACGGTTCAATGGTTCAATGGTTCATTAGTTCATTGGGAAAAGCACAATTTCAAACCGGGAAAGACAAAATTTTAGTGGTTTCAAAAGTGATTTTTTTTTTTTACTAAACCAAGAAAAACTATAGAATAAAGATAATTATTCAGAACAAAAGTAATTTTGACTCAGTTTGGTTCAGCTGGTTTGACCTAGCAGTGCACTTCAACTTTTCCTAATGTATTTGCTGCCAAAATGAACATTAGTAAGTCCACAGTCCACAGTCCACAGCGAGTGTTGAATGAGATTTTTTTTTCATATTTTTGCTGACTAAAACGAAATAAAAAGTAAAAAGTAATCACGAAGACTAAAACTATGACTAACATTACACACCTTTTGTATAAAACTATGAAATGGCAAGGCAAGTTTATTTGTTAGAGCACAATTCATACACAAAGGCAATTCTAAGTGCTTCACACAACAGGAAAAAAATGCATTGAAATCACAAAGACAAGACAGAATAGTTTAAGAACTAAAGCAGGAGCCGGTCCCTGAGGTCCTCAGAGTTCGAGATGGTTCATATGGCACTAACATGTCCGAGATGTACTTTGGTGCTAGGCCATGGAGCGACTTGTATACAAGCAGAACTGCTTTAAAGTCTATTCTCTGAGCCACAGGGAGCCAGTGCAGAGACCTGAGCACAGGACTAATGTGATCGTACTTCCTGGTTCTAGTCAGGACCCGAGCAGCAGCGTTCTGGATGTACTGCAGCAGCTGTTTTACAGCTCGTTTGGAGAGGCCAGTGAGCAGGCCGTTACAGTAGTCTAATCTACTAGAGACAAACGCGACCAGGTCTGGTTTAGTCACTATACTTTTGATTTTGGCAATGTTTTTTAGATGGTAAAAAGCTGCTGATGTATATGATCTGACGTGGCTGTTAAAATTCAAATCTGAGTCCATTATTACCCCCAGATTTCTAACTTGATTTTGTAGGTTTTAGAGTGAGACTCTGGAGGTGACTGTTAACTCTTTCTCTTTGTTTCTGTGGCCAAAGACGATGATTTCAGTCTTGTCTGAGTTCAGCTGGAGAAAGTTGTTTTGCATCCACACACTGATCTGTTGGATGCAGTGACAGAGTGAATCCACTGGTCCATATTAACCTGCCGTCAGTGAAACATAGATGTGAGTGTCGTCTGCATAATTGTGATAGGACACATTTTCGCTGTGTATCAACTGACCTAAGGGCCGCATGTCGAGGCTGAATATAAGGGGTCCCAGGATTGACCCTTAGGGCACCCCACAGGTCAGAGGCATGTGGTTTTAGACACAGTAACCAATTTCAAAAAAAAAAAAAAAAAAAAAAAAAAAAAAAAAAAAAAAAAAAAAAAAAAAAAAAAACAAAGTACTTCCTGTCTTCTATGAGTACCTATGAGTAAAAGTAGATATTTTTGTCAACTAAAGAATAAATATTTCCTTCAAGTAATGAAAACTAAACATAAATTACTAAAAAAAAACTAATTATGGACCAGGTCCACTTTTCAGTCGCAGAGCCTCAAAAAAAGAAACAAACTCAACGTCCAGGAAACTCGTCTGAACCTGAAACATGAAACAATGACAATTTATCAAAGTTCAAATCAAATTTTTTCTGGTAGGATTTTGCCGACATTAATTATTGTGACATTTTTTTTGACTAAATTGTGACTAAAACTAAAATCCTTTTATGGCATGACTTCTGTATATTTTGAAAGAGGCTGAAACGATAAAAGTTACCTCAGAATTATAACTTAACCTTTCTGATGCCGTGCTGTCAGAAGCTGCCCAGGTCGAAGGGGGAAATGTAAAAAAGGTAAGATTTATCATAATTGTAAAGCCAAGTTTATTAAAACAACTAAACACATTACATCAGCAGATATCTATTCATTTACACTTTGATTAATCAAAACACATAATAAATAAAAACAATATGAAACGTCTTTTGCAATAGTAAAAATACCCAGATTTAGCCTTAAAACCACTTAAGCCACTTAAACTCATTCAAACGTCACATCTTAAATTCACAATTTTAAAACTATCTTAGTGTTATTAATGACCAACAATATTTATGATCCCGTGACTTTATACTTTGATCCGTAAAAATTTAAATGACAATAAAAACAATACAGAACTGTATTTGTCGCATTTAAAAATGTAACGCCTGATCCGTCTTTAATTACCCGTGTTTTGTGTCATTTCCATGTCTTTAGAATATCCGTCTATCGGACTACACATTCAACAGTACCTGAGATTGAATTTTTAAAACATACAAAGCATTTTGATAAAGGGGTTCTACAGAGGAAATCTGGTGCACAAAAAGTCCAATCTGACTGAAGAAACTGCCGTCTCTCGTCCAGTGGCTTCGGGCGCCTCTGGTTGACATAAAACCAGCAGGTTAAGTGCGACTGTTTTCTTTTAATCGGGTTCAGACCTGGCATCGTTGTCCTCGTACAGTTACACAGTCCACATGTAAATCCTGTTGTAGATTTGCTCACAGTAATAATTATTGTGAGCTTTGGCCCCAGATCAGGAGTAATGTGAATCTGCATTTAATATTGGAGTACCAGGTGGCCCGTTTATCAGTCTCTGGAGCTGAGTGGAGGTGACATACTCATATTATAAAACAAAATTCTCAATCAGAAACTGCAGGCAACATCCAAAGCAGACAGCACTCTCACGTTGTGCCTTTAGTACTAGCTTAGCCTGTTCTATGAAATCACACACTTGGACTGGTTCACTTCCTCTATTAATTTACTCAACTCCTCTACTTGTTCATTTTGCTTAGTTTCCGTCTCTTTTTCCTGTTCTTTTTGCTTTGCTTCTTTTTCCTCCTTGTTTTTGGCTTTGGACATTTCCTCATCATGTTTGGTGACAAGTTGATTTATGTCTTTTTGATGTTTTGAGATCATTTTATTCATTTTAATCAAATTGTCTGGTCTTCTCCACAGTCGCTTCACTAACACACTCACTTCTCTCTGATGCGTTGCCGTCTGGTGAGCAGCCAGTGCCTGTAACAGATCATAATTCTCTGTTTTGTCGTTGATTTGTTGCTCATGCAGTTTTTTCAAATACTGCAAGTCCTTTTTGTGATTCTCTTTGAACTCATTGAACTCTTCGGCTTGGCTTCTGGCCTTCTCTTCATAATTCATCTTCAGTTCTTCCACTTGTTGTTGATGTCCCTCCTCTAACTCCTTTCTCTTCTTTTCCTCTTGTTCTAGTTTCATCTGATCTTCTTCAAGTCTTTTATTATAGTTTTCTCTTTCCTGTTCTATCTCTGTTTGTCTTCTTTCAGCTTCTCGTTCTCGCTCTTCATCTTCTTGTTTTCGTTTCTTCCACCATTCTTCCCTTTCTTTCTCCCACTTCTCTCTATCCTGCTCCATCTGTCTTCTGTTCTCTTCCTTTGACTTTTTTTCTGATTGGATTTTTTCTTCCAATTCTGTTTGTTTCCGTTTCCATTCAAGACGCTGTTGTTCTTCTTCTTCTTTCCTTTTTCTCTCTTCTTTGTTTCTTCTTTCCTGTTGTTCTTTTTGCTCCTCTTGATATTTCTTCTCTTTTTCTTCAAGTTCTTTCTCTTTCTGCTCTTTTTCTTTTTTTATTTGTCTCATTTCATGTTGTCTTCTGTCCTCTTCCTGTTCTCTCGCTTTATCTTCTTGTTTTCGTTTCTCCAACCTTTCTTTCCTTTCTTTTTCCCATTGCTCTCTCTCCACTTCCATCTGTTTCTTGCTTTCTTGTAGTTTTATCTCAAACGTTTCTTTCGATTGCTCTTCTGATTTGACTTTTTCTTCCAAATCTTTGAGTTTTCGTTCCCATTCCAGACGCTGTTTTTCCTCTTGCTTTTCCTCTTCTTCTCTCTTTTTTTGCTCTCTTTCACGTTCATCTTTTTTCCTCTTGACTCTTCTTTTCCTTTTCTTTCAGTTCTTTTTCTTTCAGATCTTTTTCATTTTTAATCCGTCTCATTTCCTCTTTTAATTTTTTCTCCTGTTCTTCTCTTTTCTCATCTTCTTCTTTCTGTTTTTTCCACCATTCGTTCCTTTCTTTCTCCCACTTTTCCCTCTCCTCTTCCATCTGTCTCCTGCTTTCCTGTAGTTTTCTGTCAAATCTTTCTTTTGAGTCTTCCATTTCTTTATATTTTTGTTCCCATTCCTGGCGCTTTTTCAACTCCACGTCCTGCCTCTTCCTGTCCTCTTCTTCTCTCTTTTCCTGCTCTTTCTTTCGCTGTTCTTTCTCTTCTTTAATCTTTTCCTCCTTTTCTCTGAGTTCTTGTTCTCTCTTTTGTCGTTCTTTTTCAAATTCTTCCCTTTGTTTGTCCAGTTTCTGTTTCATTTCTTCCATCTGCTGTTGATATTGTCTCTCCATCTCCTCCCTCTCTTTCCTCATCTCCTCTTCCTTCTCCTTCATAAGTCTTTCCGTCTCTTTCTTGATGGCCGCCTCAGCCTCTTGGAGCATGTCGTTTGTGTAGCACTCTCCTCCGTTCTCCTTCACCATGTCCTCGATCTTCTCCAGCAGCTCTTTGACCTGAGTGTCATCTGTCTTTTGGCTGTTATCAAACACATGATACCTGTTCCCACAGTCGGAGAGAAGTTTCTTTAAGGATTTGTCACAGTTTTCGATGAACTGTTGAATAGATGTTTCTTCATTGACCAGCTGATCTCCATGAGTAAAAAGGATCATAGTAAACTGCTGGGCCTTTCTCCCAAATCCCTGTTTTATTAGTTGAAGTGTCTCTTTCTCTTCTGGTGTTAGTCGTTGTCCGATTTGTAAAACCAACAGAAGCACGTGTGGTCCAGGAGCCAAAAGACTGACGCACCTCAGCATTTCCTCACTGACCTCCTCATTAGACATGGAAGTGTCAAACAGACCAGGAGTGTCCACCACAGAAACATGGCGGCCGGAGATTGTACTTGTTGCTTTCTGACAAATATTAGTGACAGATGTAGAACTTAACATGGCTTTAAACTCTTTTCTTCTGAGGATGGTGTTCCCAGAGGAGCTCTTTCCAGTGCCAGTTTTTCCAATCAGCACAATCCTCAAACAGTCAGGACTCATATTATCTACGAACAGAGAAAAAAACATGAGGGACAAGAATAAATGTGCATTTTACATGATTATAGACTGATACTTACGTCTCTTCATGCAGATGTTTTTCATTTTCTCTCTGCAGAGCACAGATCTTCTCGATCTGGACTTGTTGGAGCATCTCTGTGTCGTAGCTGTGAGGTTCATTCTTGGTCCTTAAAGTCTCTACAGACTCCAGCAGCTCAGAGACCTTCTGCTGGTCCCTGGGGTTGAATATCAGAGATCCTCCTCCACAGCTCTGACTGAGCTCCTGGATGTTTCCTTTGACAGACTGAAGCACATCTGGAGCAGTGTGTTCTGAGTCCACAGTGATCAGAATCATAGTGAAGAGATGGACTCGAGAGCTGAGTGTGTCCTGGATGGTCTTTAGCTCGGCCTTGTCTTCGTCGGTGAGAGGACCCAGCGGTAGAACCAGGATGAAGGCATGGACGCCCTCAGGAGCACAGAGGGAGATGCAGCGGAGGCACTGCTGCATCACTGCCTCCAGAGGTTTTCCAGACAGAGCCGGCAGCTCCACCAGAGACACCCGACGCCCACACACCTCTCCCTGATGTTTAACACACTGCCCTGGGCTGCTCGCTGCTCGCCCTAAAATGGACTCAGCTGCTGGGGTCTTCCCTGCTCCGCTCCTCCCAAAAAGAACCAGGTTCAGAGAGGGTTTCTCTTTTGTACTGAAGGCCAAAGTCAGACCTGAGTCTTCCTCCTCAGAGAGGTCAGGGCTCAGATCTTTACTGTTCGCTTTCAACATGTCACTGATTTCTTGAGAACAGCTCTTTACGTACATCATCAGTGTGATCCATCCTCAGACATCTGTACCTACATCTGCTGATCATGTCCCTTATACGTGCCTTACTCATGTATTCCTCCATGGACTTTTGGTGTCCCTGCTTGTGGTCTGAACATCAGCACCAGTGAACAGTGGAAGGCCTGCTCACTGAAGCTCTCCAGGACTGACTCTAGTCTGGTTTTGTGTTGCTCAGTGAAGTCTTCAGGCTGTAGAACCAGCAGGAACACATGAGGACCAGGGGCACTCAGAGCTTTAATCTCTTCTTTAAACTGATTGAGTTCTTGTAGGGAGATGTTGGTGAGTCTGTCTGGAGTGTAGATCACAGTCAGAGGTTTGTCCTTAAATGTTCCACTGACTTTTACACATTTATTATGTTGAATGAACTCTGTTGTTCCCAAAAGGAGGTTTCCCACTGAGACCTTCAGATTGTAGCTGTTCCCCAGAAGAACCAACCTCAGCTCAGACACTGGAGGAGAGAAATTTTATTTAGAGGACGTCACAGGTAAATGTATTAAAATACATTTTCTGTTAATGTTGCATTTCCTCAGAGCAGATTTACATGAGTTGAAGTTCATTTTTTTTAAAGTGGAGTTTTGTTTTATATTGTAAATCATTTGATGTATAACTGGTGATTATTTACTGTATTCATTGCGTCTTGACCGGTTCATTGTTGTAAATCATAAAAAAATATATATATATTTTTTTTTTTACAGTATAGAGTAAACACATATTTTGAAGACGTACAACTCCAGTAGGTGGCGGTAAATCCACCTTTTCAGCTGGCTGCCAACCGCCATTAAATGTACAATAATATCATAGAACACCATTTCGGTGTTCTATGGTATTATTGTGTCAGATCAGAACTGTTGTGTCATTTATGTGGAGTTTGGCTCTTGTTTACAGTCCGGTTGCTAGGTCACAGTTGTGGAATGACACTCTACCTGTCATATTTGTGCTCATGTCCGACCAGGAAGTTCAATTATGAACTTACAAACAGGCAAACTGTGAATCTGAATTATAATTGTGTTCAGTTTGTTTAATGTGTCGTCTAATGTGTCATACAGACTTTAACTGTTTCTTTGGTCACAGGGTTCACTGTGCATAAATATATGTGTCGAGGTGTGAAGGTGCAGAAGACGTGTTTTTGTTCAGTTTTACCAGTGAGACAGAGGCTTTGTTAACCTGCATTTTGCTCATGGTAAACTGAATAAACCAACTTAAATGCAAATGTTAGTTAGAAGTTAGTTTAAGTTTGGTTTCTTGTACACAAATCACCTCTACAAAGTTATTACATGAATATATTCCATGTTCCATCATCTACCCTTGGCCCTGATTATGGTTCTCAGTAACTTAGCCCTGGTGCACTGGTCTTGTCCCAGTGAGCCATGAAAATGGGATCAAATCTAAGTCAGGGACCTCCATCTACATGGTGTTCAAGTGAATGCATTTATCATTAGGAACAAATATTAGTATTTAAGCTGGATTTACAAATACCTGGATTCATAATAACCCACAACCCTCCAGTTTGTAATAAAACTCACAGTAAGGTGGCAGAAGTCCATAGCTGCCCCTACGATTGTGACCTGTAAGGTAAAAACATGAATTTTCTTTCTGTCACAAGCCTGAATACATGATAATAAGATCTCTGCTTGAAGTTTAAAGCCTTCAGTTAGTGGGCGAGTGCTTTACCCACTGCACCACTGTTGCCTCTGCGGTTACGGGGGTTAAGTCAGACCGCCCGGGGCACATACAGGGTAAAGCTGCAGTGTTTCCTTGTTGGACTTGTAAAATCACATACCTCTGGGAACAGTTTTAGTCTACACTTTAATCAGAAGCTGCTCGAGACACTGAAAACACTCAGTCAGGCCTTCTTGTTTTCAGCTGCACTCTGTCATGGTATCACATTTCTGTGGGTTTATAGGCTGTGATCACATGACATCACAATATTCTAAACTTAATGTCAGATTGCAGATGTGTTGCCATGGTATCTCTGTAATTACCGGGCCATCCAATCAGGTAAAAGGAATTAGGATTAAAACGACACCTTTGTGGCTCCAAACAATCACAGATAATAATCTGGTTTCATGTTTGTGGATTTTCTGTTTGGATATTTATTTCAAAAACAGAGAATCTATAGAGTTACATAGGCCCCGCCCCGGCATCTGAAATCATGACATCATCAAATTCTACATCAGGGAAGTACAAAAGGTTTGACCAAGGGCCACATTTTGAAACGTCTTCAGAGCCGAGGGCCGTAGACGACATGACGATGAAGTCAATTATTCAAAGTGATACATTTGAAGCAGTTTTGAGGCACATTAATATTAGATCTGTGTCAAAATGTTTGTTATTAAGATTATGATAGTAGAATTTTTCCATGATTTTATTTATTTTTTTCAAATTTAAAACAAACCTAAACACAAACACACAGTAGAACAAAACACGACCAGAGAAAGAGACATCAAACAAAATAGACATCCAAAAATGTCCATAAATGAAAAAGATAAATCATGGCACACTGAGCCCAAAGTATGCCACCCATTTGGTCCAAAATCTGTCAAATTTGTCCATTTTCAAATCAAGTCCAAATGTAATCTTTTCCATTTTATGAATGTCCAGTATAATGTCAGTCCAGTTCTTGATTGTCGGTGCATTTTGTGTCGTCCATTTTTTTGTAAGAGCCTTTTTCGCTGCAGCCAGGAGGATTTTCCAGAGATAACTGCTGGTTGTGTCCATGGCAGGAGTCCTGAAGCCCAAATACATGTTTCTGAAATCCATTGGGATGGTGATGCCATAAAGGAAAGGACCAAGCTGTCACCTGAACACATCTGCAAACTACGAGACATCTGTCTTAACACCACATACTTCCAATTCCGGGGACATTTTTACAGACAGATCCACGGCTGTGCCATGGGCTCGCCCGTCTCTCCCATAGTGGCCAACTTGTACATGGAGCATTTTGAGAAGAAGGCACTGACCTCCTTTTCAGGCAGTGCTCCAAGTCTTTGGTACCGTTACGTGGATGACACTTTTGTGACAATTAAGAAACAAGAGCAGAAACCTTCTCAGAGCACATCAATGCAGTGGACCCACACATCAGGTTTACAAGAGAAGATGCTAAGGAGAATCGCTTGGCCTTTCTTAATTGTTCCATTATCAGAGGAGACGGGAAGCTCCAGATAGAAGTATATAGGAAACCTACACACACAGATCAGTACCTGCTCTTTGGCTCTAACCACCCACTACAACACAGAGCACAAGAGGTGCCCATCACCCCAGAGGGCAAGAGGAAAGAGGAAAAACACGACCGGAATGCTCTCTCAGCCTGTGGATACCCGGCTTGGGCTCTGAACAAAGTGAAGAGAACCAAAAAGCAGGACAAAAGGGAAACAAAACCAAGAAGAAAGGGGGTCTCTATTATCGGGACTGTCAGAAAAACTGCAAAGATTTCTTAGACAACACGAAGTCCCTGTTTATTTCAAACCAGGCAACACGTTAAGACAAAAACTGGTTCACCGTAAGGACAAGATGCCTGCACAAAAGCAGAGCAATGTAGTGTATTCTATCCAATGCAGTGAAGAAAGGTGTAAAGAGCGGTACATAGGGGAGACTAAACAGCCACTGCACTAGAGGCTTTATCAACACAGAAGACACTCGAGTTCGGGACCCCAGAGCGCCGTGCATCTTCATCTTGATGCCACAAACCACTCTATTGAAGACAGTGAGGTGGAGATTCTGAGCAGGAGAAGAGATGGTTTGAAAGAGGAGTTAAGGAGGCAATCTTTGTTAAAAAATAGAATCCTTCCTTAAATCGTAATGGAGGTTTAAGATTCAACCTTCCCATTGTTTATAATGGTCTGTTGAAACCATGGAGATGCCCGAGGCATTCTGATGCTAAACAGGTACTCAAGGTGAGGCAGCCAAACGCCAGGGAACAATAGAACAATAGGCCCATCCCAGTTAATTTTCGATAGGCCATTATCAGGAGGTCCCGCCCTGTGGGCAGGGCTTTCACAGAGTAGGATATAAACAGGAGTTCTCAGACTTGTTTCACTGATTGAGAATGACTCTTGGATGAGAGTCGAAACGTATCGTTTTTTCTAAAACAGAGTCCAGATGATTACAACTGAATCTTTTTCTACAATCTGCCAGTAAGGCCTGCACCAATCGACACCAATCTCAATATTTTTCCATTGAGCTTCATATTTTGGGTCACATCAGCACAGCAAGGCTCTGATTTGAGCTCGAATTAAGCTCTTCAAAGAAGACAAACCCCAGCCACCTTTTTCTTTTGATATTTGTAAGGTTTTGAATTGGATAAGTTTATTTTTTCCTTGCCAAATAAATCTTGAGATTGCTTTATTCCATTCATTAAACAGCCGGTTGGGGATGGAAATCGGAAGAGTCTGGAACAGATAGAGAAACCTGTGCAAAACATCCATTTTTATACTTTCAATCCTTTGATTTAGACTTACGTCTGGGATAAGATTCCATTTTCCAAGATCGTTTTTTATTGTAGTAAAAAGGGTGGTATAATTTTTCCTGATAATTGTTGTTCGGTCTCTATGGAGTACCACACCTAAATATCTATGAGATTCTGTTTGTCATTTAAATTGGTCTTTCTAAAGGTCAGAGGGGGGCACCAGTAAGAGAGAATTTCAGTCTTTTGTACATTCATTTTGTATCCAGACATTGGACCAATTTCTTGAAAAAAATGCATCACATTGGGTATGTAAATTTCTGGCTTGGTCCAATACTATAGCACCTCATCTGCAGCAGGCAATGTTATGTTCTATCCCATCGATTGTAATACCGTAAATTGTTTTTGCTTGTCTAATAAATTGGGCCAATGTTTCCAAACACAAAGCAAATAGGCGGGGTAACCAGGGGCATTCCTGCCTCACCCCCCTTTCCAGAGTCAGTGGATCTGTCAGATGACCATTGATTTTAATTCTTGATGTTGGACCGTCGTAAAGAGCCCCAATATTTTTTATAATTAGATCATCGTTTTGAAATTTGTTTTGCACTTTAAACAAATAAGGCCAGCTAACAGAATCAAAAGCTTTGTCAGCGTCCAAACTAATTATTACGGCTTTGTTTTTTGTTGTTTTTGTATTTGGTTCATTATGTGTAAAGATCACCTTATATTGTCTTGTGTTTGTCGTTTGGTAATAAATCCTGTCTAATCATTGTGGATTAAATTTGGTATTTGAGTATTTGTTCCATTCTTTTGGACATAATTGAGGTGTATAAACGATAGTCCACAAAATAGAAATGGGTCTATATGAGGCACAGTCAAGTCCGTCTTTCCCCTTTTTACATATTAAGGATATGATGGCCTCTTTCCAACTCGGAGGCGTCTGAGTTTTTTTAAGTGCCCAGTTGAAAGTTGTCAAAAGGAAAGAAGTAAGTGTGTCTTTAGAGCTTTATACCACTCTGATGTGAACCCATCGCTCCCCGGAGATTTATTATTCTTTAACCTTTTGATTGAGCCTTGTATTTCTAAAACTATTAATTCAGCTCCTAATATTATGTTCTTCTGACATAACAAGCAAATTGAGGGTGTCCAGAAAGGAATTTATGTCATCTTCTTTATCGTCTGGAATTTTTAAAAAACGTTTTTTAAAGAAGGATTCAAATGCTATCCCAGTGACTTTGGGCTTAAGCTGGGTGCACCCTGGACAGGGACCAGCTCGTTGCAGGGTTAACAAAGAGACATAGACACACAGATGAACATTCACTAATTTTTAACATGGTCGTGCCTCTTTAGAGTTGTTTTATATTAACATATATATATAATATATATATATATATATATATATATATATATATATATATATATATATATATACACACATATACACATATATAATTCCTTTCGCATCTTGGCTCAGTCATTCTCTACCACCTGGAGGTGTTTCCCACTTTGACCTTGGGGTTTCCAGACCATGCTCCGCATAGATGTTCCTGTTACACTATGCCAGCCACTTGGTTATGGCGGGGGCTCCATGTATGCTTTCTAGTGCCTGCCAGCGTTCATTACCACCCTGCAATTATACTTGGGTCTTGTCTGGTGTGGTAGATCTGGGCCTCTATTGCTTCTGGTGCTCAGGGCCTGTTCCTATGCAGCCATTGATGAGTACCTCTGTGCTGTCCTTCAGTCCAGCCCGCTTTAGCCATTAGTAGGATTTCTGTTCCGGTGGTAACCCATGTACCATGTAGGGGCTTGTTCTCTCATGATGGTCCCTCCTCCAGCACCGTTTATCCTCTGTTCCCCATTGCCTGAGACATTCACTGAGAGCATGTCATCTTGCTGTTGGCCTTTGATGTACTTGTGTATCGTGGATTGTTTCATCCTGGGATTGTGGCTCTCACGCTTCACTAGTCCATAGCCTCCTTCCTTACAGCTAGTGTACAGTCTCAGGGTGCTGGATTTTGGGTGGAACCCTCCATGCATGGTGAGCAGCTTTCACGTCTTAACATCTGTGGTCTGTATCTCTTCCTTTGGCCACCTTATTATTCATGCAGGGCATCTGACACAGGGCGTAGCTGTTTATTGCACGGGACTTGTTCTTGCCATTGAGCTGGCTTCTTGGGACTTGCCTTACTCGTTGTAGGTATTTGGCTGTTGCCGCTTTCCTTCTTACCTCTTCGAGGTTTCCATTTGCATGTGGTATTCCAAGGTACTTATAACCATCCTCAGTGTCTGCTATTGCTCCTTCTGGGAGTGAAACCCCTTCTGTGTGGACTATCTTCCCTCTCTTTTTCACCTTCACTACACTTCTCAAGCCCGAATACATCCCAATGTCAGTGCTGTACATTCTGGTTCTGTGGATCAGTGAGTTGATGTCTCGCTCGCTCTTAGCATACAGTTTGATGTCATCCATGCAGAGGAGGTGACTGATTGTGGCCGCATTTCTGAGTCGGTATCCATAGCCAGTCTTGTTGATTATTTGGCTGAGAGGGTTAAGACCTATGCAGAACAGCAGTGGGGACAGGGCATCTCCTTGGTATATGCCACATTTGATGGACACTTGCGCAAGTGGTTTATTGGTCTCAAGGGTGGTTTTTCACAGCCGCATCGAGTTTGCTATGAAGGCTCTTAGAGTACTATTGATGTTGTACATCTCCAAGCATTCAGTGATCCACGTGTGTGGCATTGAGTCATATGCTCTCTCATTCCAGGCTGTACACAGATTGGTGATCGGTTTCTGCAGTCTTGACCTGTTTTGTCAACCAGGTGTTGGTGTTTGGCTCCTCTGGTGTCTTTGCCAATGGCCTCAGTGCTTTGCTCATGTATTGATTCATGTGCCCACTTATCTTAGCCGTGATGATGCCTGACATGAGCTTGCATGTTGTGGAGAGACAGGTTATTGGCGGATAGATTGAAGGGACTGTGCCTTTGGAGGGATCCTTCAGGATCGGGATCGTATGAATTCGGTTGGCCATTCAGGGTGAGTCTCATCCCTTAGCAGCTGGTTTATTTGTGCTGCCAGGCGCTCATGGAGTTTTGTGAGTTTCTTTAGCCAGTATGCGTGGATCTTGTCAGCCATCATCATCATGTGCTGTCCAGTTTTTCATACCTGAGACTCTTACTGGGTTCTGTTCAGGGAGTTGACTGTGGTCCGCTCTTAGATCCATCAGCCACTGTGCATCGCTGTTATGTGTTGCCTCTTTTTCCCATATACTTTCCCAGTACTTTTCAGTTTCCAGCCTTGGTGGGTCTGCGCTGACTATTATTACCTTACCATTGAGCGTACCCCTTCGCGGGTTGAGTTGCGAACAGCCGGTTTATTTGTCTGGCTTCATGTCTCTTGTGTACCTTTTTAGGCGGCTGGCCAAGGCTTGGAGCCTTTTTTTGGCCGTTTGGAGTGCTTCAAGTATGGGCATCTGGTTGTACTTCTTGGGTACTTGTTTTTTCATTTCACCTCTCTCAGCCTGTGTCAGTTGGCTCACTTCTCTCTTTTGCCTCTAACCTTTGTTTCCATGGTAGGTATTGTTTCTAATGGCTCCCATGGTTGCTCTTATGGCCAAGCATCTCTTGAATCACTGCTGCTGAGGTATATATCAGCTCATTGATCTCAGTGATGGTTATGGTAGGGATCGCTGCATTCACATTGTCTAGGAGACTTTCTGATGCCATTTCACTTAGTCGCCGTAAGGGATATCAGGGTTGCCTTGCATTCATTCTCGCCATGATCTTATTTTTCAGGTCAGTTGCTGCCTCGTTCAGTGTGATCACACTTATTGAGGCTTCGTACCCAATATCTGGTTGTGGAGTTGTTGTTTTTTCCCCTCTGACCTGGCAGCCTGATGCCCCCTTACTGCAGCCGTCAATCTCACGTTGTGATAGCAGTTGCCGTTTGTGGATGTTGGAACACTGAGCTACTAGTTGTTTTGCCGTTAGCTTTGATTGTGGGTTTTGAAGTATCCATGCATCCTACATCCTTTGCATATAGCTCCTCTGACTAGGGTTTGTAGTAGTAGTAGTAGCATTCCAACAGAGCCAACAGAATAATATGAAAAATAAGATCCAGTTTAAGAGTCCAGATCATGTTGTCCTAACCTGAGGCTTGTGGGCATAGTAGAAAGAGAAGAAGCATTTTTGAGAAATTGGAAAACATATGCAGAATGCATAGTTAATGAGGTTAAATATCCAGTTCCTTCTGAGGATTTGTGTCAGGAGTGTCAGGAGTTTTTTGGGGGGGCCCTTCATTAGGATTGGACTTCCCTCCATTTTACTATCCTTTTTTTTTTTTTTTATCAGGTTTAGGGTTCGATGCCTGCATGAACCCTTTTGTTTTCATTTTTTTCCCTTTCAGTGGTTTTGTGTTCCTATGGTTCTTGTGTATGTTTGTTGTTTCTAACAAGAGAGATTAAAAACATTCAAGAGTTATCAACGGTATGATCAACACAAACAACCCAATGGCATCAGAAGTGTAAAATGTAGCACGTTCAATGTGAGTGGCATACTGAATCCAATCAAACGGGAAAAAAATTAACAGAAATGAAAAAAGAAAGAATAGACATTCTATATTTACAAGAAACACATTTGAATAACACTGAACATCAAAAACTATTGAAATTCTGTTGAAAAATAACAACTCTCAGTTTTCTCTTTTTGAGCTCCTCACAGATGTGATGGAACTTTTGCCGTTGTTGACGAACCTCGTATGGAATATCTGGAGCAAAGAAGACACGCTTGCCTTTGTACTGGAGGTTTCCTTTAACCCTTGCAGCCCTCAAGACATGTTCCTTTACATGATCGTTAAGAAACAATTCATGATCAGACCTCGTGGGTTTATCACCATCAGCTTTGTTTGTTTTGGTCCCGTTGTGTTAACAGTCTTGTGCCGTGCTTGTTTACGAATCCCTTGTTCTTCTTCTTTGGGGTTAGGTGGATTTTAGGTCAGATTTGTGGGTGCATCACCTCAAAGCACCATAACCATAACCTGGAAGTCTCCCTTTGTCTTTTTAATTACCTTTAGCATTTGAGGATGCTTGCCTCCTCATGTTTCACTTCCAACAGTTTTAGTTTGTTCTGTAAATCGTCTGCCTTTGTTTCTTTTTGGCTGAGGCGACAGCAATTACCCTGCTCCTCAAAGTTGTCTCATTCCAAGAGGATGGGTGGAGGAACTTCACTATTGTGGTTTTCCTCTACATAAGTCTCAATGTCCTTTGACATCAGTTTTATAAATTGAGGGTCATTGAGTAAACTAGCATTAAATCTTCAAAGTGTGTTTTTTTGTGTTTATTTTTTCTGTTCCAGATCTACAATGATGTAAATGGGAGCATGATCACTAAGAGCTATTGAACCTATGTCAAACTCTGTAATTTTAACCATATTAACACGGCCCCCATTTTGAGAAGATTAGTTAACCACTACACAAAGCCCGTATTATAATGTTATTACACTTAGGTCACATTGTTATTACACTATTACACTTAGGTCACACTGTTATTATACTTATGTCAAACCGTTATTACGCTATTACACTTAGATCACACTGTTATTACACTATTACACTTAGGTCACACCATTATTACACTTAGGTCACACTCACAGCTGTTGCCTTCCATTGTACGACAAGAGGTTCATTCACTTGTTGTACATGTCAGTTTGTTGTGTCCAGAGTCCATTCATACTTTGTTTAGTCAGCTTCCATTGTCATAAATCTTTAGCCCTGTTGATTTTAGATGCACTTGTTTCAGAACAACTTACATGGCAAACACAAACTGCTCCTCTTTGAAAATAAATCATATTATTAGTCCAAATGAAAGCTTCAAACTAAACCATCTTCTCTATTTCATGCTTTTAAACTCTGCCAAAAGTTAAAAACATTATGGCAATAGCGCTACGAGCTAGGGCTAGCCATCACTAAACTTTCAATGCAAACAAGACCGTGCGCCCTCTAAAGGCCCCTCCAGTCTATTACACCAGAGTAGTGCAGATAGTCCTCGAAGTCGTGGGCCACTGCACTAGAGCTGAGAAGAAGAATATTACTTGTTTTATTTTCAACTCACTTAATTATTATTGCCTTAAAAATATGTATTGACATAAATAATGCCTCTCTCAGATGTCACGTGTCCAAGTGAAGGCTCAGATGTGGATTAAGACCTGCGTGATCTCTTTGGGTCCGTAGAGCTGTCTGTGGCAATGTGGGTGTAGGGTTTAGAGTTCGAAGATTTTTGACGAGGTCCGTTGACTTGTGCATTCTTTACTGATGAAGATGTCCGCTTCAGCCATTGCTGGAAAGCAGAATGTTAGGAGACAATGGAGCCCTCTCCCTGATGGGGGACGGGCCCCTGGGGTCGACGACCTGGTGTGTTGTAGTAGATGTTCAGATCAAGAGCCGAAGAGAAGAGAGCGAGCATTGCGGCTCAGTGATCTTTTTATATGACCTCGGAAGTGTGGCCTAGAGTGGGAGTGACTTTAACTCTCAGTCAATAGTGATACAATTTGAGGTGCTTTGCGCAGAGAACCTGCTGGTGAATAATGCAGTGAAGATTGATTGCGTCGCCTCCATTTTCTCTCACTTCTCTCACCAATCTGCTCTGTTCACCAACCTTGCAGGGGCCCCATCTGTAATATTACCACTGACTTCATTCCACGGCAGTTTCATGTTGTCTACTGCTGAGCACACAGAATCAAATAAATCCTCTCCTCTTGTTCGGCCTTAGATATTTTGGAGATCGAGCAGCTCCTCTGTTATGTTCATGTCACTGTCCACTCCTCACAGAAATAACAACTGAGCAGTGTCCGATGCATCTGTACTTTCATCACAGGCCAATGAAAAGTACTCAAAACAGTCCCCTCTGCCCCAGTTGTCTTTTAATATCAGATGAAATGTCCTGGATTGTCCTCGCTACGGTATTTCGAGCCAGGCATATATTTACCTCTTCTCTGGACAAATGTTTTTTGACCATTTTCATCACACAGTCTTTTATGAACTCGCCCTGAGCTAGTGGTTGACCATTTCATAGCTTGCTTTGGAGTTTTTTTCATTCGTTTTTTTCATCCTGTGGCCGGATGAAAAATCGCTGTTGAGATGAAAAGACAGTCTCCAGTTGCTTAACTTTGTCAGCACGCTCAGCTCCGGTTAGCTTGTTGTGTGCATTAGCATGTGTAGTCTGATGTCTTTTCACGTTGAATTATTTATACACCTCAACAGTCTCTTGGTAAATTAGGCAAACAGGTATAAAAATCTGTGACAAAATATTGCAGTTTCCATTTGTCTTGGAACTTACGGCCCGCCCGATCAACTATTCGACGCCACTCAGTGGACACACCAAGCACAGCTATTAAGCGGTGCTGCCACCCAGTGGTGAATGGTGATAGTGCACGTAAAAGCTGTGTATGGTGAGGGCATGTGCCTGGCGGGCCATAAATAATGCAAATTATAAAAAATGTGGATTGCGACTTAAAACGACACTGAGAGCCATGATTGGCCCGCGGGCCGAGCTTTGGACAGGCATGGTTTCGTTTCTGACGGTTAACTTCTGCTAGAACCTCTATTAAAACCATGCATACACACTGCATTGCCGAGTACTCTAATGGAAAAATGTCATGTCATTCTATCTATGTTGTAATTGTTTGCAGATAATATGAGAATATAGGTTCCTGATAAAGGTGGTCCGGCGCCTCTGTATCGTGCCAGTCATGCCTCGGGACAAGGCTCGAGGGTCAGGTCACCTCCAAATGAGAGAGCTCGATTCTTTGGATCCTTGATGGTTGTTTTGTCTCTTTCGGAGGTGATTTGATTATGATGATTTGCGTACGTGTCAGTTTGTGTCACTGCCTTTAAAAGGATGTGTAATGTCATTGTTCTGGAGGATGAAGGACAGTTGCCTTTGTTAGGGACTATTTACTGTGTACGAGTAAATAAAGATCCACCTTTATGAGAAAGACAAACTGTTCAACTCTTTATTTCTTGGTAATCCTTTGCAAAAATTCCACAACAGTACACAAAATGTATTTGTGTGTGCGAAAAAGAGGTAATGGAACATCCCTGAACTGTAGACAGGTGATCAATCTAACAGCCCCACGAACATTTGTTTTCTCATTCCAATTGTTCAAGTTTATAAGATACTGTATCTGAAGCCATATCACGTCAACATACTTCACGTTTGATCTAATCCAAACAGGTAAAATGATCGTCCACACATCAAATAAAGGTATCATCAGTGTGAGTCTAAAGTTTAGAGTTAAATGTTCTTACCATGTTCAGCGGCCATAGTTTCCGAGGGAAAATCACATCTGGAAAAACAAAGCAAATGGCTCTCTATTCCAACAGTAACAGTGCTTTTTTCTGACTCACATTCTGCTAAACACTTTCAGTATCTAAAACGTACAGTCCTATTGCATTTGGAGGCTACATTTATTATTTGTAGTTAATAGAAAGAATCTTTACTCACCGTCTGAATTTCTACTGCGCCATAACCGTGACGTGAAAGTAAAAAGTAGTTCCTGTTAGACAGGTTTATCGTTGGCACGCAGACGTCTCATGCACAAGTTTAACCTGTCCTAACCCTCAGGACGACTAACTAGCTGAGAACAAAATATGATTTCATAAACTTTTTATTGTTTCAAAGCATTGCTGCTTAGGTTTATAACTATTTTCATAATTATACAAAAATCAATTAAATAAAAACGTAAGACTTTGATTATTACATGCCAACAGGGTCAAAGTATAAATCATATTTAGATTTTAGAATTCTTCAACTTCAGAGTAACACATGGATTAAGGAAGCTGCCTCACGTCAACGAAGATCGTTTGACTTCAAAATAAAAGCTCAAAAGAGCAGATCAGAATACATTGTGTACATAATAAGCCTATTTTTATTTTTTGTCCTTTAGAAGATTTTAATTGTTTCTTTAACGCATGCACTTTTGATTTTATATATGTTTTATCATAGTTCATTGTTTAATGTTGCACCGAATCACCAAAGCAAGTTCCTATGTTTTTTGTATTCTGGTCATTGGCAATGGCAATAAACCTTTTCTTATTTGTAAAATATCAACATTTAATGGGATATATTATGCAAAATTAACTAAAATGAGCATCAACAGTATTTCTTCAGTTATGTTAACTCACAGATGTATTTGTATTGACAGGCCCTTTTCACCATGGGCCCTTTTCACCATGGGCCCTTTTCACCATGGGCCCATGAGTCTCAAAGTCAAATAAAAGCAGTGAGCAGAGAGCGAGTTCCAGATGGGAATCACTGCAGCAGGTTCAGACTTTTACGTCCCGTTAAACATGTGAGGAGGAAACCGGATGAAACTAAACCTCAAAGCTTTCAAGAGGACGGACTTTGTGTCTGACCCTAAAATATAGCACCTGGACAGTTGGAAATGCGGTTCCTTAAAACTGTCAGTAGGCTAGGCTAGGCCAGGCTAGGCAACGCAAGGCAAGTTTATTTGTAGAGCACAATTCGTACACAAGGCAATTCACAAAACAGGAAAAAATGCGTTTAAATCACAAAGACATGACAGAAATACATAAAAGAGAAGAGTGCAAACAGTTTTTAGCTTGGATTTGAACATTGCCAGAGTAGAGGCCTGTCTCACATCCTCAGCAAGACTGTTCCAGATTTTAGTTGCATAAAACAGAAAAGCAGATTCCCCATGTTTAGTCCTGACTCTGGGCACCAGCAGGAGGCCGGTCCCTGAGGTCCTAAGAGTCCTAGATGGTTCATATGACACTAACATGTCCGAGATGTACTTTGGTGCTAGGCCATGGAGAGACTTGTATACACGCAGAGCTGCTTTGAAGTCTATTCTCTGAGCCACAGGAGCCAGTGAAGAGACCTGAGCACAGGACTAATGTGATCGTACTTCCTGGTTCTAGTCAGGACCCGAGCAGCAGCGTTCTGGATGTACTGCAGCTGTTTTACAGCTCGTTTGGAGAGGCCAGTGAGCAGGCCGTTACAGTAGTCTAATCTACTAGAGACAAACGCATGGATAAGTCTCTCCAAGTCTGGTTTAGACACTAAACTTTAGATTTTGGCTATGTTTCTTAGATGGTAAAAAGCTGCTGATGTGATTGATCTGACGTGGCTGTTGAAATTCAAGTCTGAGTCCATTATTACCCCCAGATTTCTAACTTGATGTGTAGGTTTTAGAGCGAGACTCTGGAGGTGACTGTTAACACTTTCTCTTTGTTTCTGTGGGCCAAAGACGATGATTTCAGTCTTGTCTGAGTTCAGCTGGAGAAAGTTGTTTTGCATCCACACATTGATCTGTTGGATGCAGTGACAGAGTAAATCCACTGGTCCATATTCACCTGCCGTCAGTGAAACATAGATTTGAGTGTCGTCTGCATAATTGTGATAGGTCCATTGATACGCAACGAAAATGTTTCCTAATGGCAACATGTAGAGGTTGAACAGAAGAGGCCCCAGGATTGACCCTTGGGGCACCCCACAGGTCAGGGGCATGTGTGAGACACAGTTACCAATTTCGACAAAGAACTTCCTGTCTTCCAGATAGGACTTTAACCAGTTTAGCGCAGTGCCAGTGATGCCCACCCAGTCCTCTAGTCTCTGTAAAAGTATCCCATGATCGACAGTGTCAAAAGGAGCACTCAGATCTAACAGAATTAAGACTGAGGCTTTGCCCGCGTCAGTGTTCAGGTGGATGTCATTTGTCACCTTGACAAGAGCGGTCTCAGTGCTGTGATGAGGTCTAAAACCTGGAAAAACATCAAATGAGTTGTTTATTAAGAGGAAATCAGTGAGCTGTTGGTAAACAACCTTTTCAAGGACTTTGCCCCAAAATGGCAGATTAGAGATGGGCCGGTAATGACTCAGTACTGCGGCATCAAGACTGCTCTTCTTTAGGAGAGGCTTTATGACCGCAGTTTTCAAAGACATTGGGAATGTTCCAGATTGAAGCAACATGTTAACTATTTGAGTGAGTGGTGCTAACAAACTGTTCAGCACAGACTTTAGAAATCTGGAGGTAACACATCGAGGCAGCATGTAGATGAACTCAGACTGGTGATGATCACCTGGACAGTTTTGTCAGTTACAGGTGCAAAGTGAGTCAGCTCTAAGTGTGTAGGTGGTTTGAGGGTTATTTTTTTGCATTGTAGAATTTATAGCATTTTTAATGCCCTGAACTTTGTCATTAAAGAATAATGCAAACTCATTATACTTGGATGTGGAAATGAGTTCTAACGGCAGCTGAGCTGGAGGGTTTGTTCATCTGTTTACTGTGGCAAACAGGACACGCAAGTTGTTACTACAGCTTCCAATTATTTTAGAAAATATCCTTCCTTAGTTCTACATAAAATGAGGTTGTACATGTACAACTTCTCAAAATCTCTTTCTGAACCTGAAGCTTTGACTTGCGCCATTTCCGTTCGGCCCGGCGGCACACCGACCGAATCATCATTTCTCCATGGCGCCTTCTGCTTATTTTTAACAATTTTAGCCTTCATAGGGGCAATGGAGTCGAGAACATTCAAAACACTAGATGTAACAGAGTTCAACAAATCATTTACATTAGAACATGAGTCATTTTCAAAGTTTATCATTTCCATAAACAGTTTTCCCATGCTGTCATTTATGTGTCTCCTCCGCACAATTGCAGGTCCAGCCGGTGGTTTGGGAAATACAGACAGGTCAAAGAACTAATCAGACAGAGCAACATCAACCACATTGATGTTTGAAATATTAACCCCCTTTGTAATTAGAAGATCTATTGTGTGTCCTCTGCTGTGGGTGGGGCCACTCTGCTGTGGTTTGGTGTTTTTTCCTGGCCGAGAAGAAGGGTCTAAGGACAGGGGAGCTTGGGACATCTGTCTAAGGACACGGGATGCTGGGACATTACCAAGTGCCTGTGAACACTGTTTATTCTGTTTTTATTCTGTTTTTTCCCACTGTAGTGCCTCGAGGCAACTGCTGTAGTAATTTTGGCTGTTACAAAAATAAATTGAATTGAATTGGGTGGGGTCAATCACGTGCTAAGTTAAACCAAAAGTTTCAAGGACAGCATGAAGCTCTTGAACGTTTCTAATAATAATATTATCAACATGAACATTGAAAACACCTGTAATGACCAAACCATCAAAGTCTGTGCTTAAGAGCATCTCAGTAAAACCATCAATAAAACTTTGGCAGTGCTGAGTAGATGGAGACTGGTTTAGCTCAATTTTAAAGCCTGCGCTGGCCGCGGTGAAGATTATTGTGCTGCTGCTGCTGATGAGTCCTTTGCTGGAGGCGGTGGAGGTGATTGTGGAGTAGCTAGGGTTGAACCCTTTGGTGGTGGTGATGGAACAGTTGCTATTGAACCTTCGGTGGAGGCTGTGGTTGTGCTGCTGCTGATGTTGAAACATTGGCTCAGTCTCTGGCTGATGGAGCAGGAATTCTTCTCTCATTCCTCTCTTCTCTAAATATCTGCTCAGGACCCTGTCCAGGCCCAGTCCAATGCCTCAGAGCGTGGAGCAGGTTCTCTGTCAGCATCCTCACTCCACCTCTGTATAGATGTGGGTCATTTCTCTTAAACAGGTCGTCTCGTTTCCAGAATAGATAGAAGTTCTCAATGTAGTGCAATCCTCTAGGTGCACGCTTCTGGACAGCCATGTGTTCAGCTGAAGCAGCCGGCTAAACTTGTTTATCTTCCTGTCGATGTTTGGACGAGGTCCACTTATGAATGTTTTTATTTCCATTTTATAAAGCACGTTGATTAACTCCATGAAGTCTCTTATCATAACTTCAGTCTCTTCTAGTCGTATGTCCAGCTGTTTAACTCCTTTATATGTGGCCAAAACATTAGAAATGCGTGACGTAATCTCAGTGATTGATTGGGAAAATAATGTGTTTTCATTTTTTCATACACCACGTGGCTTATTGCGCCATCCCCAATCAAGACGACCTTGACGTTTGACATAGCTTCTCTGTCTGCCCCCTTTTGGCAACGTCATGTCTCACATTTTTCCTTTGTTCATTTACTTCACTCTTTAACAGTGGTAAAAATTTGTAAGCTGTATTTCAGGTGACGTTACATTATCTTTTCGGGAACGAAACAGTCAGTCCGGTTTAGGTTGAAAGTCCAATTGTATCTTGGAGTCCTTTTTCAGATTCCAAAGCAAATATCCGTGCTTGTAGCTCATGAATTTCTTGTTGATATTTCCAACAGCGTTCACAAGAGTCTGTTTTACATCTTCTCCCGGACATTTCGCTGACTCTAAAATGTTCTTAAAATCCCTGGTTTACTTAAAAAGGTCATAATTAAAAATGTTTGGAAGACAAAAACTGATTAACAAGCAAAATAAATAAGGAAAGCAGCTGGAGCAAGCGGGCGCAAGCAGAAAAGTGTCTGCACTCTTTGGAAGCAGGAAGAAAAGCTTACGGCTAACGTAAAAGCTAAATGCTAACGTTTATTAGCATAGCCACTAGCATTAGCCAGCTGCTAACGACCTGAAACACCTCAGCCTCAGTCTGGAGCAATCTCTGTAAGTCCACTGATCCCTCCTGACCACAGAACACATTTGTGGACAAACGGGGTCTTTGGGGACAGAAGAGAAAGAATAATTGTTTTCAGACTTTTTGTTGGCTCCACCTAGAGTAAGCATGTGGCTTTTGTCCTCCAGATGGCAGTAGTGTGACATCGCTTCAGACCCATGAATAGTTTAAATTCTCTGGTAGAATTCTCTGTGTAACTGTCAGATTATATGTTGGTTTATGGCCCATGTCTCTGTAATTACTGGTCCAATCAACATGAAACACAAACTGTCACAACGTCCTCTCATGACACAACAAGCTTGTTTATCTGTGCTGTCGGACTGTTGTCAGTTAAAGGACTTTAAGGCGTAAAATTGATATGACAATCCAGACGAATAATGAGACAAACATTGATTGATTTATACAGTATTTTGGATTTTTCTTAAAAACAGTAAATCTCCCATAGAGTTAAATCGGCCACGCCTTCATCTGAGTTTATGACATCATCACATTGTACAACGTGAATGCAAACTATTAAAGACAAACCTTAGTTGTGTGTCTAAGGGGCAAGGTGTTGGAAAAGGTATATTAAGTATATTTTAATGTAAAACCCAAACAGGCCCGCTTGTTCACACTGTCATTGTTTTCCACCCAAAGGCGTGCGCGTGATGGGTCCACGTGTGCAGACCCGGAGGCTGGTTCCTGCAGAGTTATGGCTCACGCTGTGGTATTTCCGAGGCTCCGGGGGCCCACCTGGACCTGGGCCATGGGCTGCTCGTGCATGTTCGGACCCTTTCACCCTCTCTGCGCCTTCAGCCTCTAATCATCACCGTCCACACCACCGTGACCCACCATTTACTCCAGGGGGAACATCTTAGACAACTATTATTATTATTATTATTATTACCATTTATTACAGTGCCTCAAGATCCATCGTGTGTAGGACTGGGAAAATCATGATAGTCTTTGTTGGCAATTATCATGATTATACAAAATTTACCACAAACGATTATTGTCTACCCTTTTTATTGCGATAAACCATATTTTATTTATTTATTGTTCTAGCCATAGGGATGTGCCATATTGACTCTAATGGTAATAATCAGACATGTTTTTTGCCAACAGTCCATTTGTGCAAAACCTGACAATAACATTGACCACGAAAGCACTACTACTACTACTGCTACTACTACTACTACTAGAGGGTACATCTGTAAATTCAAAGACTCAAGGACTTTGTCAGTCGCACAAATGTTTTTCTATGATATTTCTTTTGAACATTTCTCATAAAAATACTATAAAAGAACACTTGAGCCGTGCGCACATTCTGTTAAAAGGAAACAGTACTTATTTGTTATATGTTATTTACTGGGTGGCAATGGCTGTAAATAATGAATCACGATAGATTTGAATTTCCGCTATAGTGTTGGTAAATTGGTGCTATATTAAACGTTGGAAAAGCTCGATGCACAATAACATAGTTTGGACAAGTCAAGCAGCATACACAGTAATTACTTTCAGTTACAACAGTACACAAACATGAAGAAGAACAAATCCAACTTCATCATTACAAAGGGAAGACTATATTTTCCCGCTGCGGAACATGAAAAGTCTGTCATTTACAATCCCAGTTTATTAAGAGATTGGAAATCAGTCTGGTGCGACGCTTAAGTGTTGACACGAAACATTTAAAACTCAATTTTGATACTGAGAAATATACTTGATTCTAGATATGTTTGTGGATATCACAATGACAATTTGAAATGCTCTTATTTAGGTCGAGGTTTAAAGCAACAGACTGACTTTTTAACACAAAATACTTTAGATACAATACTAGCTTTAAGATAATTCTAAAACTGTTCTGGAAAGGCCACACCACGTTCTCTTTGTGATTTTCTGCAGTATCGATACATGTTCAAATGAGTATCTAGATTTGATACTAGTTTTAGAATAAATTAGTTTCTGATTTTTGATACTTTTGACAACCTTACTTATGATACTGGTTCATTTGAATGTGTTTGTGAATTAGGGTTATCAGAAGTATCGATACAAAAAACTACTTTTACAGGACAACATTGGACCTTCTCCGGAACAGTGTGAGAATGAGCTTGAGATGATTCATTAGTGTAAGTCTCTCGTATCAGACCGTCATATTTAATAAAGAAACAGTCATTAATTTCTGTTGAAAATGTCAGTCTACCATTCACCTTTTTAAAAACTATACTATATTATTGTGGAATCAAAATAAGTGCGAATCAAGTATATTTCTTTCTCATGACAGGCTGGACTCGATTTACCAAAACGCAGTGAAGACCCTGGAGCCAGGCCTGGGGGGGTGGGCCTGGTGGCTGGGTTCTCTCCCACAGGACCCAGGCCCAGCCCAAAAAGGCAACGTTGGACCACATTCCTGTAGGCCCACCACCCACAGGAAGGACCATAAGGGACCGGTGGTCAGGGACAGGTGCCCAGATGACTGAAGCCACACTATCTCTGGCTCTGAGGACGTGGAACATCACCTTTCTGGCAGGAAAGGAGCCTGAGCTTGTGCAGGAGGTGGAGTGTTGTGGGACTCACCTCCAGCACAGTTTGGGTTCTGTAACCAGTATCCTGGAGAGAAGCTGGGCTTGCTATTTCTCTGGCGTTTCCCATGGTGAGGGGTGGGCTTATAGCCCCACAGCCCAGTGAACTCCAACACGTGATCTTTTGACCCTGCACCTTCAGGTCAGGGAAAGGTCTCTTACTGTTGTGTCGGCCTACGGGCCAAACAAGAGCACACTTCCTGGGAGGGGAGCTGGACAGTGCACCGATCGGGGACTACATTGTTCTTCTGTGGGACTTCAACGATTTGGACTGGGAAGAACGGCCTCCCCGATCTGAACCCGAGCGGTGTTCAGTTATTGGACTTAAACACTCCAAAAGGAACACCATGTTCAAGCACAAGGGTGTCCATTAGTGCACGTGGCACCAGGACACCCTAGGCCGGAGGTCAATGATCCACTTTCTTGAGGAAAGAAGTGTATTGTGAGTCTGTTGGAAACCTGTTTCAGAGCCCTCTGTCAGGAAGGTCTTCAACCCAGTGCCTCTGGACTGGCAGACCGGGGTGTTGGTCCCTCTGTTCAAGAAGGGGTACCAGAGGGTGTGTTCCAACTACATAGGGTTCACACTCCTCAGCCTCCCCGGTAAAGATCTATTCCAGGGTATTGGAGAGGCCAATCAGACCGATAGTGGAACCTCAGATTCAGAAGGAGCAGAGTGGTTTTCTCTCTTATCGGGGGCTCCATTGTTCAAGGGATTTTGCCACAGTCACATGAGCTTTGTGGATCTGGAGAAGGCTTTCCACCGTGCCCCTTGTGGTGTCCTTTGGGGGGTCCTCCGGGAGTATGGGGT
This sequence comes from Chaenogobius annularis, assembly GCA_015082035.1. Lineage (NCBI taxonomy): Eukaryota > Metazoa > Chordata > Actinopteri > Gobiiformes > Gobiidae > Chaenogobius > Chaenogobius annularis. Next base: position 268,224 of record BJKM01000581.1, on the reverse strand, counting down.
CCGGGTGCCCTTTGCAGTCCGGTCCTTGTATGTTTTTTGCTCTCTTTTGTCCAGTCGTCTTGTGTCAAACTGCTCTGCCACAAATGTTGGGTTGTGGAATATGAATGCATAAAGGAGCCCACATCTTCCTAAGCTTCTGTGCGGCTGATGCATGTGAAGCAGATGTGGTTAATGAGCTGGAGGTGTGTGTGGACTGGCCCTGGTTTACAGCCGCCTCCTGCAGCTCACACAGGGGTTTTAAAGGTCCGACACATCTGGGACTGAGGCCCCACATGCCTCAGCCGCGGGACAGGCGTCTGCATGTCTGACACCACCTTTAAATACGGCGCGTCCGGAGAACAAGCGCATCAGTGAGCGACGCAGCATCAGACAAAAGAAGAACGACAGAGCAGAACATGGTCCCACTGAGGATCCTCGCGTTCGGCCGTGAGTATTTGCAGTCGGCCTTTTCTGCTCATGGGACATTGATTTAGGACTACATTTTATTATTCAATATGTTTTTGTCGTTTTCTGCTACCAATAATCAGACGATTTAATCAGTCCAACAGAAATGTGTCCAAACGTGTCTTTAAACGTGTTATTGAGGTTTAATTATCAGACAAATGTGAAATGTCTTCAAATTAATATCACTCATCTGAAACTCACTTATATATATTTACTTTCAATAAATATATTCTAGTCCAAGTGACATTGTAATGATGCTCAAGTTTAAGTTGTATCATGTGTTTAATTGTGTGTGTGTGTGTGTGTGTGTGTGTGTGTGTGTGTGTGTGTGTGTGTGTGTGTGTGCGTGTGTGCGTGTGTGCGTGTGTTTAGTGCTGGCTGCAGCCTGCTGTCTGACTCCAGTGACCGGTGAGTGCGTTTCATATTAACAACTGTCTTTAGTGTGTCTTTTCCTTGATTTCAAGGCTAAAATCATGATTTGAATTTGAAAACGGTTCATTTCACTGGGTCAGAGGAGTCCAACCAGAATCCCGTCCTTGGCCAGAATCATATATTTCATGTTAATAGTGTCTTTAATGCCTTTAATTATTGTCCTAAAATGATCTCTCTGTCAATTTGCCAAACAGGACTAAGACCAGGACTAAGAAGACCAGGACTAAGACCAGGACTAAGACCAGGACTAAGACCAGGACCAGGACTTGACTGTGCTGCCATGGTACAAAGTGACCTGTGTTTGTGTGACAGAGGCAGAGGTCGTGTACGCCTGCCTCAACGACACCGCCACGATGGCCTGTGGTAAGAACATTTACTGCGTTAGAACTAAGATCTTTTACTGTGTTAGAACTAAGAACGTTTACTGCATTAGAACTAAGATCTTTTACTGTGTTAGAACTAAGAACGTTTACTGCGTTAGAACTAAGATCTTTTACTGTGTTAGAACTAAGAACGTTTACTGTGTTAGAACTAAGAACATTTACTGTGTTAGAACTAAGAACCTTTACTGTGTTAGAACTAAGAACATTTACTGCGTTAGAACTAAGAACATTTACTGTGTTAGAACTAAGAACATTTACTGCGTTAGAACTAAGAACATTTACAGAGCGTTAGAACTAAGAACCTTTACTGTGTTAGAACTAAGAACATTTACTGTGTTAGAACTAAGAACCTTTACTGTGTTAGAACTAAGAACATTTACTGCGTTAGAACTAAGAACATTTACTGCGTTAGAACTAAGAACATTTACAGAGCGTTAGAACTAAGAACCTTTACTGTGTTAGAACTAAGAACCTTTACTGTGTTAGAACTAAGAACATTTACTGTGTTATAACTAGGAACATTTACTGCGTTAGAACTAAGAACATTTACTGCGTTAGAACTAAGAACATTTACTGTGTTAGAACTAAGAACCTTTACTGCGTTAGAACTAAGAACATTTACTGTGTTAGAACTAAGAACATTTACTGCGTTAGAACTAAGAACATTTACTGTGTTAGAACTAAGAACCTTTACTGCGTTAGAACTAAGAACATTTACTGTGTTAGAACTAAGAACATTTACAGAGCGCTAAAACTCAGGTGAAATGAGTTTGTTACAAACTCTGATTTTGGAAGTGCAGGGATTTCGTAATATATTTTTGTACTGTATATGATTTATTATTACTTCTTTTGGTTCATTTACAGTGTGTTCAGTTAGAATTACAGTTTGCCAAAATGTTTCTGCAAAGTTTTTTTTGTTTTTTTGTTCCAAGTTTCTATTTTGGTTATTTGTTACATTGTTAACATGACATATTGGTTTCCATTTCTGCTTCCCATGTGGTCAGAGCTCACTCTTTGCATAATTAATCAAGCTTGAATAGTGAATAAACCAGCTCAACATTTTCTTGTTTGGACGTATAATTTGTTTTCACTGTGTAAACCTTGACAATCTCTCAGTGGCCTTTAGTTTATTTGGTTTAAGTGACTGTTGCATGACTAGATATTACCCTGGTCTTTTAATTAGGCTGTCACTAACGATTATTTTGGTCAATGATAATTTTACATTTTTATCAAACATTGAGACTTTTTAAACACATTTGAACTAAATAAAGGTGTAAATCTGCGACTGAAGCTTATGGAGAGAGAATATTTATGAATAAAGTGTTTTATTGAGGGAAATCAGAAATAGTTAAAATTTAAAAAAATGCCACTGTCTTTGTTATAAAAGTGTTTGTGCACGTGTGAACGTACATTACAGTCAGAGAAGGATAAAAATACAGCTACTATTATTATTATTGAGTGACTGCATTCCATAGAATGCGGTCACTAGTAGTTCCAGGGTATTTTATTATTATTATTATTATATTTTCCACATTTATCCCTGTTTTTCGGTGGGCCGCACAGGTCGCATTCCTTGTCCAATTTACGTCATTCAAAGTTCAGTTTGTAGATAATTCTCTTCTGATTCCTGGACTTGCTTTCGGGTGATCCTCAGCCTTGTCATTTTCTCAGGATTTGTCTTGGAACATTGGATGTTTCCCTCTCTCTTGGCTTTCACAGGTCGCATTTCTTGTACGATTTTTATCATTCAAAGTTCAGTTTGTAGATATTTCTCGTGTGATTCCTGGACTTGCTTTTGGTATTCCTCGGTCTTGTCATTTTTTCAGGATTCGTCTTCAAATTTTCCCTATCTCTTAGAATGGCGGAATGTTGGTGATGTTGGAGCTTTGTGACATCACTGTCCCCAAGAAGCCCCGAATCACTGGACTTAATGACTACAGGCCTGTGTCACTGACGTCTGTAGTCATGAAGTCATTTGAACGCCTAGTCTTGCCCCACCTCAAGTCCTTCACCTCCTCCCTACTGGACCCCCTGCAGTTCGCCTACAGAGCCAACAGGTCTGTAGACGACACCATCAACCTGGCACTCCACTTCATACTGCAGCATCTGGACTCCCCGGAAACCTACGCCAGGATCCTGTTTGTGGACTTCAGCTCTGCTTTCAACACCATCCTCCCTGCTCTGCTCCAGGACAAGCTCTCTCAAGATCACTGACTTCCTGACGGATCGGAGGCAGTGCGTGTGGTTGGGGAAGAATGTCTCAGACACTCGTACTATCGGCACAGGAGCTCCTCAGGGCTGTGTACTTTCTCCTCTGCTCTTCTCCCTGTACACAAACTGCTGCGCCTCCAGCCACGACTCCGTAAAACTGATCAAGTTTGCGGACGACACCACCCTCATCGGACTCATCTCGGACGGGGATGAGTCTGTCTACAAGAGGGAGGTGGACCGGCTGGTGTCCTGGTGCAGCGGTAACAAACTGGAGTTCAACGCCCAGTAGACAGTGGAGATGATCGTGGACTTCCGGAAAGTCACAGCCCTCCAGCCCCCCCTCATCATGACAGACTCCCCCATCATCACCGTGGACTCCTTCCGCTTCCTGGGCACCACCATCACCGAGGTCCTCAAGTGGGCTCCCTCATCAAGAAGGCCCAGCAGAGGATGTACTTCCTGCGGCAGCTGAGGAAAGCCAAGCTGCCAGTGCAGATGATGGTGCAGTTTTACACGGCCATCTTTGTGTCCATCCTCACCTCCTCCATCACCGTGTGGTACGCTGGAGCCACAGCCAGGGACAAACAGAGACTACAGCGCATTGTGCGCTCTGCTGAGAAGGTGATCGGCTGCAGACTTCCCTCTCTGCAGGACCTGTACGTCTCCAGGGCTCAGGGACGAGCAGGTTGGATTACAGCTGACCCTTCTCACCCTGGACATGGTCTATTTGAACGACTCCCCTTCAAGCAGGAGGCAACGGTCCATCCGGACCAGAACCTCCCGCCACAAGAATAGTTTCTTTCCCTCTACTGTTGGACTCATGAACACTTCTAAACACCTGCCACTTTAACTGTAACTATTCATCACTCACTGCACTGTCACTTTCTGCACTCAAACTGTAAATTTAACTGTAATCTTGTGTACATAGTAATGCCTATTTTTATTTTATTTTATACTATAGTCATTTTAAATTGTTTCTTAATGCATGCCCTTTTTTGATTGAATATATGTTGTTTTATTATTGATCAGTGTTTTATGTTGCACCTTAATGCCGAGACAAGTTCCTATGTTTGTGAATTTTGTTCACTGACAATGGCAATAAACCCTTTCTGATTCTGATCATCGTCATAGCAACTGTACAGAAAACGGCCATGCATTACGCAGACCGTCATGGCAACTAGGGCTTTGTGATATCATCGGCATGGCATCAGCATGTACAGAACATGTGCAGAAATTGCAAAAGAAGACTGCACCTACAAATCAGTGAGCACTGATTGTAAGACATATTTATACTTGATTTTGTGTTTTTATATAGACGTGTGAAAAAGTGTATTTTGTTTTTGCATTAGGCAGTGACTCGCAATGGCTTCCTGCCATTGCTGTTTCTAGTTATTATTATTATCATTATTAATAAATGCTTTCCATATATATGCTTTTGTAAACAGCAATGTAGTTCTAAATAAGAGAAATGAGGTGCTGAAATAAAAGCCAGTGCCTTCAGAGACAAACCCGGTGTCGAGCAGTAAAAACCTCATTTGATGTCTGTCCTTCTCTACCTCCTCCTTCTCTTTTCTCTCATTCGTTCTTCCATGTCTCAGAGGTGGGCACAAAGATCAAGCTGGAGCACATCTTGTACAAAGTGGGCGTCGGGACCCGGTGCGGCGAGGGCAAAGCTGAGCCGGACGACGGACCGGACACGTTCTGCACCTTCCCCTGGGCCGAGATGGTGGTCGAGGATCTGTGAGAACCCAACCCTTTCACTGCAACAGACTCAGACAATATCTTTATGTACTGTTCGAATTAGCACGCACACTCCGACGCGCGTGGGTTTATTCTCCTGCCGGAGACACAAGCTTTATGTTCCACAGCATGGCATTAAGCTTGTATATCTCCATGGAGACCATCTCACGGTAAGAACGCGTTTATTGAAGATGTGTTTATACAATGTTTCTTTTTTATGGCAAGTGAATTAATGCAAGATGGATCAGTTTAATGCCATGCTGTGGAACATTCCAACGCTATAACATCTCCATGGAGACAGGTGGCGGATACAGAAATGTTTCATGGTGCACTTGGAAGTGTCCAAGGCCGCAGTGACATCCTTCACCTATAGGAGTCAGTGTGTCAGTTAGTATGAGTCACAGGAGACTTTACAATCAGAGCTGAGCATTTTGGTGGCAAATGTGCCCAAAATTAGGTCAGTGACGTAATCAGAAAGAGACCAGGGAGAGGGCGGGGCACGAGGGTTACGTGGGAGGGGCAGACTCGACTTTGGTCAAATAATAATGATTTGAAAAAGTGTTTAAATAAATTTTGTGACTACAAATGTTTTCTGTGATATGTCTGGGGGTGCAATACGTCTGGGGGTGCGATACGTCTGGGGGTGCAATACGTCTGGTGGGTGTGTGATACATCTGGGGGTGTGATACATCTGGGGCATGCGATACGTCTGGGGGTGCGATACGTCTGAGGGTGCGGATATGTCTGGGGGGTGCGATACGTCTGGGGGTGCAAAACGTCTGGGGGTGTGTGATAACATCTGGGGGTAGGTGATGACAATCATGGGTTCAGACATTATCAAGTGTGACCAATCAGAATTTATCAACTGTAAAACACGATCTTCAAAATCAAAATACTAATTATTCAGTTTCTTTCATTTTGGATTTGCTCCTAAAATTTAAGTTCTGCTCTCCTGACTTTAGTAACTTTAGGATTTAACTGAGAGTGTATGTTCTGCCAAGTAAAAAGAGAACATTTAGAGGCCTGATTATGTAATACGATAATGATGTTTGCCATCAGTAAAAGGTAAAAGTGAGTGTTCTGTAGATCTGGGGTATTTGGATTGGGTATTCTGGATTTGGAGTTATCTTGAGTATCTGAATTTGGAGTGTTCTGGACTTGGATGTATTTACTGGATATAGGTGTATTCTGGATATAGGTGTTATTCTGGACCGGGTTGTATTGCGCGGGTGGTGTATCTGGACCGGGGTGTATTCTGGACCGGGGTATTCTGTATTCTGGACCGGGTGTATTCTGGATTTGGGATTTGGGTATTCTGGTCACACGTACCACCCTCAGAACGGGTGCTCTCTGTGTGTCTCAGATGTGCCGACAGACGCTCCTGCCTCGTGCCGCGTCACAGAGTACGGTTGTTTGGAGAATATCCGTGCAGGAGACTATCGGAGTTCCGCTGGAAACTCCATCTACCCTTGGCCTCGATGTCGTGACTAGACCATTAGACTGCGCCAAACTCTGTCTTCACCACCTCCTCCACCTCCTCCTGCGCCCACCAAACCTGACTGTAGTCGTACTGTGCCCACATCTAACCTGACTACATACCAGACTGCGCCCACATAACCTGACTGTACGTATCAGACTGTGCCCACATAACCTGACTGTATGTACTGTGCCCACATAACCTGACTGTACGTACCAGACTGCGCCCACATACACTGCTGCCCATACCTGACTGTACGTACCAGACTGCCCACATAAGCGTACGACAGACTGCGCCAATAACTGACTGTACGTTACCAGACTGCTGCCCCCCACATACACTTGACTGTACGTACCAGCCCACAAATGTCGCAGACTTGTCACATAACCTGACTGGTACGTACCAGGGGACTGGCCCCCACTGTTAACCATAACTACGTGACTTACAGATGCCCACTAATGATGTCGCCATAGACTGACACAGTAACTCCATACTGATGCCTACCAGGTACCACACTGACTTAGTGTTTGCCACCCACCGACCAATGCAAAAACCTGAGACGTACAGATGTGTCCACAAACCTGACTACGTACCAGACTTGTGCTCCGACAATAACCTGACTAAGTACAGACGTGCCAATAACCTGACGATCCTCGTGCCAAACGGACTCGTACCAGACGGCCACATAACCTGACTTTACAGACCTCTGTGCCCACATAACCTGACTACGTACCAGACTGTGCTCACATAACCTGACTGACATACCTCTGTGCCCACATAACCTACACGTATGTAATGCCCACATAACCTGACTGTACATACCTCTGTGCCCACATAACCTGACTGTATGTACTGTGCCCACATAACCTGACTGTACCTACCAGACTGTGCCCACATAACGCTGACTGATGTTACCAGACTGTGCCCGACATAACTGATGTACATAATCGTGCCACATAACCTGACTAGTATGTACTGTGCCACATAAGACGTTGCGTCACTACTGTTACGACAGACTGGCCACATAACCTGACTGTACGTACTAGACTGTGGCCACAATAACATGACTGTACGTACAGTGTGCCACAACCTGACTGTAGTACTGTGGCTCCAACATAACTGATGTACGTATCTGTGCCACATAACCTGATGAGTACTGTCACTTAACCGCGTTAGACACCCATAACTGGACTGTTACGTGTCACTACGATGTACTGTTCCACATAACCTGACTGTAGTCGGATGTGCCCCCATTAGACTGTAGTACAGACTGGCCCACAAATCTGACTGTACGTACCATGTACTACTACTGCATACCAGACTGTGCCCACATAACCTATACTGTACAGTACCAGACTGTGCCCAATACCTGACTGTACGTACCAGACTTGCCCACATAACCTGACTGTACGTACTGTGCCCACATAACATCATCTGTACCAGATGAGAACTTTAAATGACGATAAGAAAATTAAATTAAAGCTACAGAAACTTAAGACAATGGAACGGTGTAAATATTAAACAAATATTAAATTGCAGCTACATCTGATTCATGGCCCACTTTGTCTCTTCTGTGTTTCAGGCGAAGACAAATCTGCTGCAGAGGAATAAACTAATCTCCCAGATCAACCTCCAACAATTCACATTTAGTCTTTTTTACTGTGATAAATTTGAAATTTAATATAACGCCTCCCTGTTGATTCATGCACAGAATAATAAAAGCATTGCACCCCATCAGCGTAGTGAATGTAGTATTGAACATCATGTGAAAGAACCAGCAACGTCTGAAAAAACAAAACCCAAAAAATCAAACAAAATGTTCAATCAAGTTTGTCTTGTGTGATCCCTCCGTTTCCATTGTAAAAGAAAAGGGTTTCGTTCACTCAATCCAGGAGGCTTCTTCAGTTTGTGACGGTGGTTTTTCGTCACTCATCCAGGTCGCTCTTCAGTTCTGACGGGGTGTTTCGGTCACTCATCAGGTCGCTTTCTTTCAAGTTCCTGAGGTGTTTTTGTCATCATCCAGGTCCGCTTCTTCAGTTCTGCAGGGGGTTTTCGTCACTCATTCCCAGGTCGGCTTCTTCAGTCTGAGGGTGGGTTTTTTGTCACTCATCCAGGTCGCTTCTTCAGTTCTGACGGGGGGTTTTCGTCACTCATCCAGGCCGCTTCTTCAGTTCTGACGGGGGGGTTTTCGTCACTCATCCAGGTCGCTTCTTCAGTTCTGATGGGGTTTTTCGTCACTCATCCAAGTTTTTTGTTCTGTAAAAAAAACAAAATGATCTGATGTGTAATGTAAATTGCGACGGCTTTTGTGGTTGCAGCAAAACGAAACATTTTTTTAAAATACACAATAACTTAATAAGAGTCATAAGAGACAAACGGTGACAAATCACTCAGAAAAAAAAAAAAACTGTCTGTTTTATTTAGTTGAAGTAGCTTTTCAGCTTGTGTCTGTCACATAATTAATAATAAGAAAAAAATAGCCGTCCATCAGGTGTAAAAACGTGTCATATTTTGTGATGATTCGGCTGCTTTCTGACGGAGAGGTCAAAGGTTATCGCGTCTCGTGTCAAAACGACCTCCCAGTTCTCCAGTAAAAATGAACATGAAGGCAGCATTAGTCTGGAACTGGAATTAAAAAGTATTAACTACGTGTTTTGAAAAGAGCAGATCAGGTCATTTTCCACCCGGCGTCAATCACAATCACAGCAGTGCACTTCTGTAACAGCGACACCTTGAGGTTACATTACGTTTTGGCCCAACAAAATTTACAATAAGGAAATATCTTATTTTATATAATAAAACGACGACATGTTTCCGGTCAGAGAAGAGGAAGTTTGAATGGAATGATGTGATTGGACCGAAGAAACCGGGATTAACCTCAGAATCTCACATAATATAGAAAATCAATACATAATATGAAAATCAATATAAAACCAGTGAGTGACGTCAGAGCCTGGTTTAAACACATCTGTATTTCACATGTTTTGTTTATTTAATAAGTGATTATGATAGACAAAATCGCCTTTTTTAAGGTTTCACTGGACAAATACGCACACAGTCTTTCATTTTATCATCACATATTTTAACAGAATTTATACTTTTGTGAAACTGAAATACAATGTTGAGGCCAATTTTAGTGATGGAAAAGCAAATTAAACTGAAAATGTTTGCTTATATTTTGTTAAAAAAGACTTTTGGTTAATGCTGGATGAAAATATATGAGACTTTAGAATTGTGAATATTCTGATGATGACAGAGCATTTAACATTTTAAAGTGTGTGAAGTGAATATTATATCATCCAAACTGGGCACATTAGTATTATTTAAGCCATTTTAACCCGTGACTCATAAATCTAAGTTACAGTTTCTGTTGTTTTGCGGAAGAATCGAAAGTGAAAGTGCGCGCGGCGCTCGCTCCGTCAGTCTGTGCCGTGTGCGCGCAGAGAGAGCCGTGTGCGGGATGGCGGAGGAGTGCGGCGTCGTGGTGGAGGGCGACTGGGCCCCGGAGCAGAACCGGACCGTCAAGAACAAACTGCTCAAGCACTTCCTGAGCGAGAGGAAGTCCGGCGGCGGAGAGTGTCGCGTGGAGCTCGTGGACGGCGTCGCGAGGGCCGTCGTCGTCTTCACGTCGCGCGCGGGTTCGTCACATTTTAAAAGTGGTTTGGTTTTGTTTTTGACGTGTTTTGACGTGTTTTGAGCCGCGTGAGACCGTCACGTGCTTCAGCTCAGGCCTCACTGTGGTCAAGAGTTTGATTTTAGAGCGGAAGTGCGGCGCGTGGTCCCGAAAAGGGCGTGGACAGTGAAACTATTCGATTTAAACTCAAATACACTTCATTAGTGACACTGCATCTGAGGTGGGCAGGGTAACGATGTACTCAAGTAACAGTACACAGTAGTGTCCGAGGAGGAATGACTCGAGTAAAAGATACTGAGTTATAATGTGAAGTTTGTGTCATCGAAGCGGCAAAACTTGAACTAAAGCACAAACTAAGTCATATCTGAGAAGAGAAACTACTTTTACTCAAGTGAGACACTGTTACTTCAGTGAAACTGTTACTCAAGTAAAAGTGACAGAAAGTCATTACAAGAAAAAGTGACTAAACTAAAAGTGAGTGAATGTCGCTCTGCTCTCGAGTCCTTAAAACGTCCTTTACATTTAGAGCAGAACGAGAATATTCTGTGACATCTTTGAATATATTTGACATTCTGATGAAGAGCGTTGACAGAGCGTTCCTTTAAGAGATGTGATTATGGTGCAGTAGAATTACATCGATTTGGAGTATTTGAGTTAAAAAAAAAAAGCTTTATTATTTGACCCAAATCAGCCCAAGGGCCCACGGGCCCATGACACTGATCTGAGCATTGGAGTTTGGTTTATTGTATTTCCTTGGTATTTGTCTGTAATGAAACGATCCGCAGCTCTGTATGAAACGTGTGTTCTGCTTATCCGGGCCCGGGTCACGGGGGCAGCAGTCTAAGCAGGGATGCCCAGACTTCCCGCACCCCAGACACTTCCTCGTCCAGCCCGTCTCCAGGAGCTGGTTCCAGAGCCCGAACTGTGCGTGGTGAGGCCGACTGTATCTAGTCTGTACCGCTCGACCTCCTGCACAGGCTCAGGCTCTTTCCCCCAGCGAGGTGACGTGCCACGTCCCAGAGACAGTTTCTGTGTCGGAGATCTGGTCGTCGAGGCCCCCGCCCTCGACCGTCGCCCAGCTCTCTCTGCACCGGCCCCTTAAGTATCCCCCCGCAGGTGGTGGGTCCACGGGAGGCTGTGCCCGGCCGGCCCCCAGACGCTCGCTGTCGAGCGCCCACCCCAGGCAGGCCTGGCTCCAGGGCGGGGCCATAACACCTTGTCTTTAACGTCATTGATAAGGGGTTCTGATCAGAGAAATGTAAGGGTTAAAAGGCCTGACAATAACAAGTGTCCACGTCAGTGAAACAGGAAGTGATGTCAAACAGGAAGTGTCACTCAAACATGTTTTGTTTGTTTGTTTTTCAGTGAGAGACCGAGTTCTGTCCAAAGCAAACCACGAGATCAGCCTGGACCAGAGCAGTGTGAAACTGAGACTCAGAGTGGACTCTGTGAGTAAAGAGGAGGGAGGAGAGGAGGAGAGGGGAGGTGGAGGAGAGGAGGAGGATTAGAGGAGTGGAAGAGGAGGAGGAGGAGGAGCAGGGGAGACGAGAATGAGAGGGAGTAAGAGCAAGAAGAGGGGAAGGAGAGGAGGAGAAGCAGAAGAGGAGGAGCTTCGATGAGCAGGGCTGTGGTCAGTGAGTGAAACAGTGGTACTTCTGACCTTTAGATACAAACTGTCGTTATGTCACTGACGTCAGCAGATTTTCAGCCAATAGTTGTTGAGGACATCCTCCTGCGTCGCCTCTGACACGTTCTTAAACTCTTCTTTAAACAACTTATGTTTTAATTGTGTGTGAGAAGCAAGAAACAGAATACATGCATTTTTATAATAATAATCATAATAATAATCATCATTACTAGTTCTTCTACTCTTTACTCAACCCATCAGCACTAATATTAGTTCCAATGAGAGCTCCGTGCTAGTCTTATAGTTCCACTTGCACTAAAACTTAAAAGCCTCTCGTACAAATACCGCAGGGTTTAGTTTCCTCTTCCTGGATGAGGTAAAAGTCACGCGGACGTCGTCATTTCAGGTGGAATTTGGACTCTGACGGCTTTGAACTCTGGACAAACTGGATCTGCCGCTCGCGCTCGGGAACACGCCCAAGAGCAAAAACAACAACAACACTAAATCTGTCTCTGATGCTAACGCTAACGCTAAACTCAAAACAACAACGACGACGAACACTAAAACTGCTGCTGTTGATGATGCTAATGCTAACGCAAAACTAAGCCTGTCATCAAAATAATCATTGTCTTCTCTCTCCCTCAGAGCCAAACATCCACAAACAGTGTTCCAGGTAAAACCACACTCAGGTTTTACGGCGTAAGAAGAATTCTCTCTAATTATTGTTTTGTTTTTTTAATTGCTTTTTAGATCCACAGAAAACTCAGAGAAATGACGTGCCTAAACAACAGGCCAAACCAGGTGATCATTTGTCACGCATTCTTCTTCATGTGCATTCCGTATGTGTGGTGAAGTGTTGTGTGCCGCCTGCCCTGGGGCAATCTGAGAGACGTGGCATGATTAATGCACGCGTGCCTTTCGCCACGAGACCAGCCAGTTTAAAGTGTAAATTGAACACATGCAATGAGCAAACAGAATCTCCTCTAACTTCTGCAACTAAACAACAGTTCAGATCCGTACGAACGTGAGTTTGTCCGGTTCGTCTCCGTGTGTCAGTCTGTGTTCTAATGTGAACTTTGAACTATTATCAAAACAGAAATCACAGTTCAGAAAAATCGCAATTACATATTTTTTCCCAAATCCGAGGTCAAATGGAACGCAGCGCTGGCTTGGTCCAGTTCTAGTCCTGGTTTAGACCTGGTTTAGACCTGGTTTAGACCTGGTTTAAGACTTGGTTTAAGACTTGGTTTTAGACCTGGTTTTAGACCTGGTTTTAGACCTGGTTTTAGACCTGGTTTAGACCTGGACCTGGTTTAGAGGTCCTGGTTTAGACTGGTTAGACCTGGTTTACCTGGTAGACCTGGTTTAGACCTACCTGGTAGACCTGGTTTAGACCTGGACCTGGTTGTAGACCTGGTTTTAGACCTGGTTTAGACCTGGTGGTGTAGTCCTGATTTAAACCTGGTTTAGACCTGGTTTAGACCTGGTTTAGACTTGGTTTTAGACTTGGTTTTAGACCTGGTTTTAGACCTGGTAGGTCCTGGTTTAGACCTAGTATTAGACCTGGTTTAAGAGCTGGTTTAGACCTGGTGGTTTAGACCTGGTTTAGACCTGGTTTAGACCTGGTTTAGACCTGGGTCAGACCTGGTTTTAGACCTGGTTTTAGACCTGGTTTAGACCAAACTAACGCTTCAGATAAAGGAAACAAAGGCCTAAATATATTCGGTGTAGAGCAGTGTTTGTCAAACTGCGGTGCGTGTACTGGTGCAGTTTGAGTATTTACTGGAACATTTAGAGACAAATCGATTCATGTTTTTGTGCTTAAAACGATTTAGAAGACGCCTTATCCATGGTGTAGTCTCATTTTAGACCTGGTTTAATTCTAATGCTAGACCAGATTTAGCCCTAATTTCGTCTTGGACCTGGTGGTACCAGATATTATCTTAGGTGGTACTTTGTGTGAGAAGAGTATTTTACTGTCAGCTGAACGTCGGGCTGCAAGATGAACCAAACGAAAACCACTATTTCAACGGACAAAGCGTTCATTTCCTCCATCAGTTGTATTTGTTTGGAGACCTTTTTCAGTCTTCTTGTCAGTTCTTCTGGACTTGTTTAAATGTGAACTTTAAACCGAATCTTATTATCAAAATTGTTCGATATTTCCTCAAATTGTTCAGCCCTGGTCGAAAGCGTTTGAGATGTCGTGTGAGGCTGACCCCGCGCTCTCCTCTCTGTGCCCCAGATGGAGGCTCGTTGCCCAGGAGTGGTGCTGGGTGCGCCGCTCCGTGCAGCGTGGCTCTGGACCCGCTCTCGGAGAGCACCACGGGGGACATGCTGGGCCTCCTGGTGCAGAACGTGTGCGGTTTGGATGAGGCGAAGTACGACGTGGAGCTGATCTGGGAGAAGAGTCTGGCCGTGGTGACCTTCAGGACTCCCGCAGGTACCGTTTACTCTTCACAGTCCAGTCGTCTTCACCCGTTGGTCCAGAACTTCATGTGGTCATCGGTGTAACATCTGGAAAATATAGACCGCACAAAATAAAAAGTATTAAAGGAGAATTAAGTAACGTGTTTACCTTATTAAAAGTCCGTGTGATGGTTAAATATGTGTTTTTGTTTTCGCCCCCTGCTGTCTCTGAGCGGAAAAGCAGCCTCGACCTGAAGACAACTCTCTTGAGAAACCCTGACTCTTCTTGGCAATGTTAAATGTACTGCATGTGATTATACTGCCTCATGAAGAAAGAAAGAAAACGCCTTTGTCTGTCCTCTGACAATGTAGTTTCAAACTAGAGCTGCAGGGGGAGCTCTTTTTCTAAATTGGCCCTGGGCAATATGGTGATAAAAATCGAATCTCATACTTGTGACAAGCTGCCATTTTGGTCAGATCGACACATTGTGATTCAGTAATTGTGTTTTAAATGTGCGAAAATGTGTTTAAATGTCTGTTCAAGTGCCCCACGGAACATAAATGGACCATGAAACGCTTTAGCCTTCTGCTTTCGGTCTCTTTTTTTAGCTCGTATTTAGCTCGTCGTATTCATGGCCGACACACTACATATTCAAATGTTGCGTATTTCCAAAACAACAATTGCAATTATGATCCACTTTCCGATACATCTCACACCTGGACATGTCTCGTGAGCAAATCAAAATTGGGATTTGGCCAATAAAATGGTGAAATACAGTTTTTGTCATGTCGCCCAGCTCCAGTGACCTAGCTCTACTTTGAATGAACAGGTTATTTATTTATTAGATGTGGACATAACTACATTGGTTGACACTTGATTAAAGCACAAGTTCTAATCACCAACACCTGTCCATAGGGGGCATTTATGGGGCATTTTCGGGGCATTTTCTATCACTTGTATGAACACGTTACTGAAACGCGCGTGCTCTTCCGTTTCAGACGCGGAGACGTTCATGTCCTTGAGCCGGAGCAGCGGTAAACTCGGTAAACGAGGCCTGAGCGCGACGCTGCTGGAGCCGGCGACGAGCGTCCGCGTGGAGAACCTACCCCCGAGCGTGGTCAAAGGTGAGCCGCGGCCCAGAAGCCTCTGTTAACGACCCGCACGGCGCCCGTGGAATCAGTCAAATGTATTCAAAGTGAAGGAGTGGTACGAGGCGGTTTCTACTGCGGTTTATTCTGCCGTCGGTGTAAGATTACATTTAAAGACTAGTATTTGGTAATAAACGATTGCATACGTGGATAAGGGCGGCACAATTCATCAAAATTGCAATTTTAACGCACGCAATTAGCAAATCGCAAAGGCTGCACATTTTGAAGAACCAAACGACAAAATATCCTGTTTTATTCTGCTTTAAAAAAAACTGCCTGTAAGTTCTGAAATACATGTCATTCTTTTATTCGTTATTTTGTTATTTTGTCAATTTTGGATGCGTTTAAAATGTGCTCTTTGAAAATAGTCGTATCATCGAAACATAAATCAAATCAAATCTCAATAAAATCCCAGTTTGATATTTTTCCTGAATCAAATCGTAGATAATTTTTTATATTCACTGTAAACTGCTTAATGTTATAGTGAAATCACTGTAGAAAGCAGATATGTGTTTTTATTTTGGGAAACCTGATGAAGCAACTCGATTTCCCCACTGTGAGACAAATGAAGGTTCTCTTATCTTAGAGTTGATCTCAGCCGCACTTCCAGGTGAAATGTGAGGATGTAAATGTGATTGGATGTCATAAAAGTACTTCCTGTTTCCTGCTGATGTGAATCGTTCGGTTGAATTCCCTCAGACATGTTGGATCTGTATTTTGAGAGGAAGTTTGAAGCACCCGACGACATCGTGCTGATCCCAGAAGAGCAGGCTGCCGTCCTCTCCTTCGCCGACCCCGAAGGTAAACTCCACGTCGGCAGAGTCGTTAGCCCGGCTTCCCTAACAGCAAGAAGCTCCGGGTGGGATTCCTGGGTGGGTTTTTCGACCGCCGCCTCTGCGATCCGGCCCAGATGTGGCAGAACAAATGGATGTATGACAGGGTTATTCAACTTAATTTTCCTGAGGGCAGGAGGTACACAACACGCCACTGTAACTACTGTAAGTTTAGTCGCACCAAATATCTCCAACACTGTTTCGATAAATTGAGTTAATACAATAAATAATTACCGATAGATTTGATTTTTGTGAGAAATAAAAAACAATGCTTTGCAAAAATGCCCTGAACAAGAATTAAACTGGAACTAGAGTAACCCAACCACGTGTGAACCAGGACTAACCCTGAATCAAAACAGGTCTAAAGCCGAGTTAAACCGGTGCCAAACCAGATCTAAACTAGTGCTAACCTAGAATTAAACCAGTAAACAATATTTTTTTGTTTTTTAAGTTTTATTTTAATATTTGGAAGCTGGACCCAGCTTCCAAATATTAAAATGGGCCGGATCAAATCACTTGGAGGGCCTGATTTGGCCCCCGGGCCTGATGTTGAATATCCCTGATGTATGACATTCTTTTGACACTTCATCCCTGTTTATGTTCATTTCATTCTAAATGTTGAAGTGCGATGTACTTAAACTCAGCTGGACATTTAGTTTCACTCAGAGTTTAATGAATCCTGGTTAGAAAGTCCTCTCCCTCCGAGCCCCAAAAACACTTCTGAATCTCCTCCATAACTGACGTTTTCTCCATCTGTGTCACGGCTCTGAGAATCTTCTGCTGTTTTTAACTCCACGAATCATCTCCAGACTCGTTCTGTCTCATCAGTACCAACTGCGTTCTGAGAGCAGGAAGTAATCAGTCCAAATATATGTTGGGCCGCGGATTTCCTGGTCAATTGGCCCACGTTATCCTGATGAGTACATTTTGCTGCAATTCTTAAACCCTTTACCATTAAATCCTCCGACGTGATATTAAGAGTCAAGTGGCACTTTCAAACCTGAGATAAACGTAAGCTGAATGATTGAAGTAATTATGTTGAGTGAAGTTCTGTTTGTCTCTCTTTGCAGTGGTGAAGAACATCTGCTCCCAAACCGACCTCACCATCAAATCCATTCGGATCAAAGTCTACCCGTACCACGCGTCTCTGGGTGCGGCTCTGATGGGCGCGGATCGACCCGAGTTCAAAATGCCCGACGCCTTCACGGAGAGCGTGTTGCTCCCAATCTGGAAGTTCCTTCGCAGCAAAAACCTCTCCGACTCCATCAACCAAAACATGAGTCCGCACTTCTGCCACGTCGACATGGCCACGGCGCAGGTCAAACTCAGCCCTTTACCGAGCTTTCTACGGCAAAACAACCTCACCAAAGATCAAGTCCAAAACTGGCAAAGCGCTGCACTGAAGGCGTTCCGGCAGCAAATGAATGAATACGGTGCGTTTGACTGTCCTGTGAGCAGCACGGCGTGGGGACTGGCCGAAAAAGAAGTGCGTGCGATCGTGAACGATGACGCGGAGCTGATTTTGGACCAAGCAAGAGGCGTTATTACTGTAGCCGCGAGCTTCAAAACCTTAAAGCGGATCAGGGCAGCTGTGGAGGCAACAGTTTGCAAAGCTAGCAAACAGATCGACAGGGAAATGTACGGCGTGGAGGAGAAAATGGCGCTAGCTCCCGCCTTGCTCCATATTTTAAATGAAAGCGGTCTTCAGAAGGCAGTGCAAGACATCTGCCCTGACATCCTCATGAGCTTTGACAAAGGAGTTCTAACTCTTTCTGGGATGCAAGGCGAGGTTTTCAAATTCAAAACTTGGATCCTTGAAAAAAATATGGCACTAGAGAAGAAATTGCTGGAAATGCCAAATCCGCTTCGAGAGTTTCTCAAGAAAGTTGATGTCGAGCAGCTGTCCCAGGATCTGTTTACCTCACAAGGCATTTGCGCGTTCATCAGCTTCGAAGCTAAGGGGATTTTCCTCATCGGAAGTTCAGAGCGCTTTATCAGTAGCGCAGAGACAAAACTGCAATCTGTCTTGAGTGTTAAGACGTTAAATTGTCAAGATAAAGAAGTGCTGAAGCTTAAAAAGTGGTCCGATCTGATAGAAAGCTTGCTGGATTCCTACAACACCGCCAACAAACAAACTGTGCAAGTCCAAATTCAAGAGCAGACCATTACAATCGCAGGGTTCTCTATTCCGGTGAAAGAAGTCGCTCAGAGTTTGGACGGCTTCGTCAATGACTATTCCTGCGTTCAGGAGAGGGTCCGGGTCGAATCGTGTGCGGTTGTTCAGTTCATCGAAAAGAAGAAGAACGAAGAATGGGCTGCAATTGCCAAAAACAACCAGGTCAAAGCCGAGTTTGACCCTGAGCGGCCCAAATTCACCATCTCTGGGCCGCGCCTTCACGTCCACAACGCCAAATCGCTGTACCTCAAGCTCACAAGCGCCCTCATCAACGACACGCTTCAAGTGCAAAAACCGGGGGCCAAAAAGTTCTTCATGAGCCAAGGAGGCTTTTTTCTGTCTACGATTTTGACCGATTTTGGATGCGCCGTAATTCTGCGTCCCGAACTGCAAGAGGACGCCGAGGAGGAGTTTGAAGAAATATTAGACGAACGAGATGGCGCGTGCAGTGTGAGAGTTCAAACCGTGAGTGGAGTCGATGTTTTGGTGAGGAAAGCGGACATGTGCCAGCTCAAAGTAGACGCGGTCGTGAACGCGGCGAACGAGGACCTGAAGCACATCGGCGGGTTAGCGTTAGCGCTCCTGAACGCGGCGGGACACGAGTTGCAACGAGACTGCGACGATTTCATCGAGCAAAACGGGAGGCTTCATTCAGGCCAGACACACGTCACCAAATCGTACCGACTCCCGTGCAAGCATGTGATCCACGCCGTCGGGCCGAGGTACACCGAGAGCGGAGCCAAACGTGCGCATTTTCTCCTGAATCGCGTCGTCAAAGACTGTCTGACTCGAGCGGAGAAGTTGCGGTGCACAAGTATAGCGGTGCCGGCTGTTAGTTCGGGGATTTTTGGTTTCCCGGTGGATCTGTGCGCAGAGACCGTCGCCCAAGCCGTGAGAGAATACTGCGACGACCCGATGAACCAGCAGGTGGCGCTCCGACAAGTACAGCTGGTGGATAATACTGACAAAACGGTGAATGCTCTGGCGGAAGCGGTGAAGAGGGAGTTCTCTGACCTGAACCCAACGGTGGAATCTGACCAGACGAGGGTCCAGACGCAGGGGGCAGTGGGGTGAGGCTAAACCGTTAAATGTGTGTCAAAAAGTTTGGTGGTTTTTGGTACATCTCGGTGGATTATGATGCAGCAAATGTTTAACTCATTTCACTGAACATGTCCAAAGTTTATGTAATTTATGAATGACTAATTGAAGCGGGAAAGACAAATACATTGAAATACAAGATATGAAACGATTCTTTTAAACAGAAAGACCTATGATCGAGCAAAATCCCTCTTAGACAAAAGAGAATAATGTTAAAATGGTATCTTTAAATCAGGGGTAAGACGTTTATCTAGCTGCTGGTGTAGATCCCTGGTTTTAATGTTTGCACGTCTGTCTTGCAGTGGCTCTGAGGCTGACTGGGTGATTTATGAAGAACTTGACGGAATGGGAAGAAAAGAAGTACCTCGTGAAAAACCCACAGCCACCAGAACAAGTGCAGTCCCAAAAATCAAACCAAGACTCGGAGGGTAAAGACGGCAGCACGAAAACACAATCAGGGCTCCACACTCAAAACACCGACGTTCATTTTCGCTTATCAGGCTTTAAGCAGGGCAATAGTCAGACATTACTTTGGCCCGTATAATGCAGATGATTGGATGAGGCCACGTTGAAGCCGCTCGGACACCGCACAGAGAGAGGAAGAGCGAACATCACCAAAACTTACCGCTCAAAGTACTCAGAGTTGTATATGATGAGCATTAAAGTGCCCATGACAGGTCTTTGTGATTTCGACTTTATTTTGTGTAGTTAAACCTGTCGTAGAAAAAGATTCAGTTGTAATCATCTGGACTCTGTTTTAGAAAAAACGATACGTTTCGACTCTCATCCAAGAGTCATTCTCAATCTGTGGAACAAGTCTGAGAACTCCTGTTTATATCCTACTCTGTGAAAGCCCTGCCCACAGGGCGGGACCTCCTGATAATGGCCCATTGAAACTTAACTGGGATGGATCTATTGTTCTATTGTTCCCTGACTTTTGGCTCCCTCTCCCTGAGTGCCTATTTAGCATCCGAATGCCCAGGGCGTCTCCAGGGTTTCACAAACCATTATAAACAACTGGAAGGTTGAATCTTAAACCTCCATTACGATTTAATGAAGGATTCTCTTTTTTAACAAAGATTGCCTCCTTAACTCCTCTTTCAAACCATCTTTTCTCTGTCTTTTCTCCTGCTCAGAATCTCCACCTCACTGTCTTCAATAGAGTGGTTTGTGGCTTTGAGATGAAGATGCACAGCACTCTGCGGTCCTGAACTCGCGTGTCTTCTGTGCTGATAAAGCCTCTTGTGGCAGTGGCTGTTTAGTCTCCCCTATGTACCGCTCTTTACAACTTTCTTCACTGCATTGGATAGAATACACTACATTGCTCTGTTTTTGTGTCGGCATCTTGTCCTTAGGGTGAACCAGTTTTTGTTTTAACGTGTTGCCTGGTTTGAAATAAACAGGGACTTCGTGTTGTCTAAAAATTCGTTGCAGTTTTTCTGACAGTCCCTTATATCTCGGGACTGTCAGAAAAACTGCAACGAATGACTCTTGGATGAGAGTCGAAACGTATCGTTTTTTCTAAAACGGAGTCCAGATGAAACAACTGAATCTTTTTCTACAATGGAACACTCCTGGACGAATGGGGGATTACACTGACATTTAAACCTGTCGTACATGTAAATGATAGTTTTACACCGATCAAGCAGGTATTTGTGGAGAAAACATTGAAAAAGCGGTAGAAAATGACAGGAAATGACATCACACCTCAGTCCAGACCAATTTTATGCATAATTCACACAAAGAAACAACATTTTTCCATGGGTATTTACGAGTGGGAGCAGATCAGAAGAGGTCACAAGGCAATAGAAACACAGAGATAAAGAAATACTGTGGAACATTCCGGACAAAGAAAGAACATTTCCATAGAGACGAGGGAGTGACAACGCCCAAAGAAAAGTTACAGTGAACCTTTAGTGCATCTTTACCTTTTATTTAGTTCAGACACAAAAAATGGTAAATGTGAAATGAAACCAGTGAAATAAATCCGATCTCGTCAAAACAGATTCACATTCTGAACTGAAACAAGGCTAGCTTTATACAAACGTGGATAATGACATCATCACTGTGCTGCACTCTGATTGGCTGCAGGCAGACGCTGGCGCAGACCACGCCTGAAGGACTCAGCATCAGTCTGGTGAAGGGAAACCTCCAGGAACAAACCGTGAGTGCCACTTTCAAAAAACATGTCTTTATACTTTTAGACGGGCACTTTCTGCTTCTTATCTGGTAATAGTTCTGTAAATAATAGTTTTTGTGTTTACGTTATTGTTTGTTTGTACATGTTTGGACTATATTTGGCATTCCCACTTACACTTACTGACCACTCACTGACTATTAGACGGCGGTCATCGTGAACACCATCGCAGAGAACCTGAACCTCCAGCAGGGGGCAGTGTCCAAGGCTCTGCTGCAGGCGGCGGGCTCCGGGCTGCAGGCGGCGGTGCTCTCGACCGTCTCCGAGGGCCTGCTGCCGTTCGGAGAAGTGGTCATCACCGACGCCTTCAAACTGCGCTGCCAAAAAGTGTTCCACGCCGTGTGCCCGCCCTGGGACAACGGGGCGGGGCCAGCACAAGCGGTCAGTGCACAGCCAGTAACTCTAACACACTGAGAAAGAAAGAAGGGTGCAGTTATTTCAGGATAAAAAGTACAAGATTAATTTAGCGTCCGGTAATGATGTGATTGTTATTTACTTGTAGAAGTGACTGAAATATAGGTTTAATCATTTACTCTGAGGTGAAGAAATAACCACAGCATGGACAGTTAACGTCTCTGTAGACAAAACCACAGTTTCAGGACCGGTTGAACCCAAACGTGTGTGAGTTTGACCGTGTGGTGCTCAGATGTTGGAGGGCATCATCCACACGTGTCTGGAGGTGGCGGAGCAGCGGCGTCTGAGCGCGCTCTCGTTTCCTGCTCTGGGGACGGGAAACCTGAACTTCCCCCGAGGCGTGGTGTCCGCCCTGATGCTGCGCGAGGTGCACGCCTTCAGCCGGGCACGCGCACCCCGACACCTGAAGGAAGTGAAGGTGGTGGTGCACCCGGCCGACGCCCAGACTGTGGAGGTGTGGCTCAGCACATTTCACATTTACACACGAGATAAAATGGCAACAAACTCAAGCTGTCATGTTCTGTTGTTCCAGTGCTTCACCAAAGAGTTCAAAGGTCAGAACACTCCAGTTGTCCAATCAGAAGAGTTTGAACATTCACCTCAACCCCGTGGCCAATCACAGCAGCCCTCAGGTGAGCCACGCCTTATCTGATCCGTCCATGTCTTTTATACACTCAGTCCTCTAAAAGCCGTCTGTCCCAGGCTCCTTCGGGCAGGTGCTCACCCTGTCACTCGGGGTGCATCAGATGCAGATGGGTCATGTGACCCTCGAGGTCTCCTCCGGTGACATCACCAAAGAGGCCTGTGATGCCATTATCAACTCGTCCAATCAGAACTTCACCTTGAAGTCAGGTGAGTTTGTTATGAATTTGTTTAAATTAAACTTTTGTAACGTTTGCTTGAGAGGGTGGGCGCCAGGGGGCGCTCTTTCTGAGCCTTTTTTTTCTCTTTCTCTCGCTTTTTTTTTTTTTTTTTTTTTTTCTTTTTTTACGGTATAGCGTAGAGCACAAAATTTGAAGACGTACAGCTCCAGTAGATGGCGGTAAATGCACCTTTTCAGTAGGCTGACAACCCCCATTAAAAGTAACACAACAACAACTTTTGTAACTAGTTTATCTGATCAAGGGCAGAACTGCGCCCTCTGGTGGTTGTACCAGATCTAAACATGAGTTCAAATGTTTAGTCGTGAATCAGACACAGTTTGAAGGTGGTTTATGTGATGACACAGTGAAATCACTCAGCTCTGTGTTCTGCTCTTCAGGCGTGTCGAAGGCCATCTTGGACGCTGCAGGACCAGGAGTTGAACTGGAGTGTGCAAAATTTGGTACGTCTCAGTTTGCCTTTGCTCCTCTGTTTTAAACGTCCTCAGTCTGAGTCCTGCTCTGTCTCCACAGTCAGCTCTCCTGGATACCAGGACAGACCTCTGATCATCACGTCTGGTGGGCAGCTGCCGTGTAGAAACATCATTCATGTCATAGAAACATCATTCATGTCACTGGAGTCAACAAGCCCCCGTTGATCAAGGACATGGTCTACTCTGTGCTGAAGCTCTGTGAGGACAACAGCTTCTCCTCTGTGGCGTTCCCCGCTCTCGGCACAGGTCAGTCACCGTGGCGCTCTCACCACATCTCCAGTTTAATTGCAGTTGTTCTGCCACTCGCAGCATGTCCAGCGTTCACAATTTGTACAGCCCCTGGTTCCTCACTTTGCTCTGGGTGTGTGCAGGAGCCGGCGGAGCAGACCCATCCCTCGTCGCTGAGGCCATGGTGGGGGCCGTGGAGGACTTTGTGAGGAAGAAACACCCAAAGGCTGTGCGCCGCATCAAGATTCTGGTCTTCCAAACGACGATGGTCCCAGAGTTTCACAAGAGCATGAAGAGCAGAGAGGGACAACCGCTGGAGAAGGGCCTCATGGACAAGTTCAAAGGTAAAAGCATTCACATTTAGGTTTATTTGTTTATTGCCAAATCATAATGGGGCTCAAAATTTACTTTTTTACTTGGTAGCACATGCACCCCCAAATGTCTAAATTGAGGGGTGCAAACCCTGATTTGAAGAGCCCAATTCATCACATTTTGAGCATGTAGGTGATGATGCAGTGAAACACGGCCTTTCTACACTGACGTCACAAAAGTCATGAAAACTGTAGGACTGTCAGTGATGGAGGTGAAAACTGACTTTCTGTCACACGTGGGCGACCGAACATCTCGCCTTCAGTCACACTGGCCTAAGTTTGGGTTCATTTGTGACCTGCAGTTTGGAGCCCTGTGTCCCACTGGGCGGGGCTTCCAGTTCACATGTGATTGAACCGTGTGACGGTCAGAGACGTTAGGGCCACTTTCGTCCTCACAAGCATTTAGACTGTTTAGTATTCCGTTTAGAGCGTTTAGAGCATCTCCCTCTTTTTCATTGTGTTAAAAAGTGTTACTTGCATAAAAAAATTCAAGATTAGAAAATAAATGCATATAAAAGAAAAGATCACTGTTTGGGTGTTGTGACTTCTACGTTTTGGTTGATTGCAGGTCTTACACTGTGTCTAACTGCGGTGAGTTCTTTTCAGATTTCTGGTCGCCCGTGACATCGTTTCTGGGTCTGAGCAGCGAGGAGCAGGTCAGAGATGTTCCGGTTTTGAGGGGACAAGAGTTTGAGCCCACCGTCTTCCAGCTCTGTGCAGAAACTCAAAGGGTAATAATAATAAAGTACAAGTTTAGGTCCAATCTTTGCTCTAGTTCTGCTGAAAACGCCCAGCGAATGACACAGAACACTGACTCTGTCCATCTGAGAGAGAACGAAGAGTCTGATGACGTTTGTGTTGTCCCAGGCGATTGTTCAGGCCAAGAAGAGGATCGAGGAGTTGATTCTGGTGGAGCAGGCTCAGAGGACCATCTCAGACCCGGTCCTGGCGCATTTGACCCAGAGCGACGTGAAGCAGCTGGATGAGCTGCAGAGGAGCCTCATGGTGAAGATCAGACTGGACCGAAAGAACCAGGACGAACCGGCCATCCACCTGGAGGGTCTGACCAGAGACGTGTCCACAGCCGAGTCTGCCGTCAGGTCAGGGCTGGTACTGCACTTCGACACGTTCAGTCACTTCTAGAGTTCAACATATTTTGAAGAATCACTTTAACGCAAAAAAAACTTTTAAAAGTCAATTATAACTGATGAAGGCAGTTGTATAAAGCCAAACAGAGCTGGGAACTGGCTAATGTCTGGAGGACTAAAGGGGAGCGTGAAAGGCGGGGTCTGGAGGTATGAGAAGCTCCGCCCCTTCACTTGGGGCTTAAATCAGGGCGTTTTTTTTTTTACTGTTTCGGATCAGAAAGCTGAAAATGTGTCTTGTTTGCCTGAAAGCTGATTTAGCGTGTTGTCCCACTGTCTATTCCCACATCTGCCACTTGTGTTTTGCCCCTGACCCCTGACCTGTTTCCCCTCGGGCCACTGGGAAAGACCTTGGTGTGTGTGGAACTTGACCTGTGTGTTGTGTGTGTGTGTGTGTGTGTGTGTGTGTGTGTGTGTGCGCAGTCGGTGGCGGTCAGAGGCTGTTTAACGCTCGTGTTTGTACGTTCCAGGGACAT
Organism: Chaenogobius annularis; assembly: GCA_015082035.1. Classification (NCBI taxonomy): domain Eukaryota; kingdom Metazoa; phylum Chordata; class Actinopteri; order Gobiiformes; family Gobiidae; genus Chaenogobius; species Chaenogobius annularis. Next base: position 242,429 of record BJKM01000581.1, on the reverse strand, counting down.
GATCCGTAAAGTGGAACGCGCCGAGACTCGGAAGAAAAACGCCTTTATGCTGAGCGGCGTGATCGAGTGGCAGTTTGTCCAGGACAACGGGAGCAAGGCGCCCTTCGACCCGATGACCAACCTGACGCTGGAGGAAGCGTTCGTCCAAAAGAAAACGGCAGAGATCACAATAAACAACAAGCCTTTCACTGCGGACCCACAGAGGATGAGAGCGGACTGTGTGAAGGCTCTCAAAACTGTGGAGCTGCTGGTCAGACAGGAGTGCAAAGGTGAGGAGCCCGACGAAGACTGGCACAGCGGTCAACGTCTGCCACAGATAGTTCCAGAATTAAACCTCCTTGTGTCTCCAAGAAGTCTTTTGTAGGTTTTATAATTTCACTTCCTCACTTCCGTCACACGAGGAAATTACCCAGCAACCACCGGGCCAAAACTCATCTAAATGTCACAAAGAAAAATATCTGAGAGCGACTTTATTTTGTTGAATTCATGTTTAGAGCGTCAAAAAAGTTGTAAATTCTGCACAAACTCTGACTGGAATGAGAGTCCCTGCTGTGATGTCACTTCCTGTCATTGATACCCGCTCGATCGGTGTAAAACTATACTTTATTTGGTGTATTTAAACCTGTTTGAACATATAAAGTCCAAATTAGAACATCGTAAAAACCTGTCAGACGCACTTTGAAGCTCCTGTTTTGAATGTTATTAGTGGCATTAGTATAAATATACAGACTCGTAATATTTTCCAGAATTGTTCCAGCCTCCACAGCAGCGCAGGCCTCCACTTCTGCTGGAATATCCGACTAAATGCCAATCTGTCCTCTCCGCAGCCGATGGCGCGGTGCTGCCGTCCGAGTGGAGCAGCATGAAGCGCGAGGAGCTGCTGAAGCTGGTCACGCTCGCTCCAGGGACCAAAGAGTTTCAGGACGTGACGGCATTAGTGACGCAACTGAACCTGAACATCGTCTCTGTACGTAAACCAGGACCAAACCAGGACCGAAGCAGAACTACATCGGGACTCAGTTTGGACTAGACTAGGCCTAAACCAGGAATGAACCAAACCTGGACTGAAGCAGGACTAAACTAAGACCAGTGAAACGTGACTAACTGAACTGTTTTCCCCGTTCAGATCGAGCGAGTGCAGAACGTGACTCTGTGGAAGAGTTATCAGCTCAAGAAGAAGGAGATGGACACAAAGAACAAAAGCCAAAACAACGAGAAGGTTCTTTTCCACGGGACCGGACCCAACTCCATCGACCTCATCAACAAACAGGGCTTCAACCGCAGCTACGCAGGAGCTCACGGTAACGTCAACCACCCTCACAAACCTAAAACATCTGCCCAGAGGAGGCAAAACTCCACAAAACGCTGATGCTCCAAACCAAGGTCGACGCCACACGGCGATAAAACCACGATTATGTCTTGGACTGGCTTCAGTCACACGACCACGTCTCGTACTCGTTCTGATATGAATCAAGACCATTTCAAAACTTCTCAGGAAAGATGATCTTTCAGCTGGTAGATCAAACCTGCTCCTGACACTGAAGGATGGGTCAGACGGTCAGACAGATCAGACGGGTCCGATGGTCAGACGGGTCGGATGGTCAGAAGGTCAGACAGGTCAGATGGTTGGATGGGTCAGATGGTCAGACAGGTCCGATGGTCAGACGGGTCGGATGGTCAGAAGGTCAGACGGGTCAAATGGTCACATGGTCAGACGGGTCAGATGGTCAGACAGGTCCGATGGTCCAGACGGGTCGGATGGTCAGATGGTCAGAAGGTCAGATGGTCAAGATGTCGGTTGGTCAGAATGGTCAGTAATCAGGTCAGATGGTTGGATGGGTCAGAGGGTCAGATGGTCAGATGGGTCAGACGCAGGCGTACCACCATCACCTGTCTGGACTGAACGGTCTCTTGCAGATGTTGCTCTCTTTTTGCCAACACGTTTCCTTTTCCTTCACAGCCGCGATGTACGGTAACGGGTCGTACTTCGCCGTCGACCCTGGGTACTCCGTTCGAGGCTACTCCAAGCCGGACGCTAAAAAACGCAAGCGCCTGTACGTGGCTCTGGTCCTGGTCGGAGAGTACACCCAAGGTCAGGCCGGGATGATCACTCCTCCAGCCAAAACCAACCCCAGCGACCTCTACGACAGCGTGACCGACCAAGCGCAGAACCCCTCCATGTTTATCATCTTCAACGACCTGCAAGCCTATCCACAGTACCTCATCACGTTCACATAAACACGGCCACAACAGATCATGTAGTCAAGGAAGGATCTACGACTAAACTAGGACTTAAACAGGACCTAACTAGAATTTAACCAGGGCAAGAAGGTCTCGCTGTAGTACCTCATCACAACATTTACAAGTTCAATCAACCTATTGGCGAGTCATAAAGGGCATAAAGGGCTAAAGAAGATCCAAAACAGGACTAAAGAAGATCTAAGACAGGACTAAACAAGGACTAAACTCTGGACTAAACTAAAGCAGGTCTGGACTAAAACACAAATAAACCAGAGGTGAATAAGGTCTACTCAACACATTCACTCAAAGCACACTAACCCTGAAGCCACAGATCTAAACCAGGATCAAGGGTTTAACAGGATCCAAACCAGGACTAAGCCAAGTCTAAACCAGGACAGAACCTGCAGTTCCTCAAAATCACATCGACCGACACATTTACGATCAACAACAGATAATCAAGTAAAAAAGGAAACTAGGGATGAATAGAACAAGACTAAACCAGGACTAAAACTAGGTCTAAACTTGGTCTAATCTAGGACTAAATCTAATCCGGCCCTAACTGCATCAGCACCTGAACCGACAAGAAGTAAAACCACAAAATGGAGTCCGAACTGAATCAGGACAATAGGGTTTATCTAGTTCTGAACAGGACAAAAATAGGACTAAACAAGGACTAAATCAGGACTAAAGACCAGGATTTAATTAGATCCAAACGTGAACAATACCAGGACCTACTGACTAAAGAAATAGGGCTAAACTAGATTAAAACCAGGACTAAACCAAATCAAACCCATTGCGTTTGTGGCGTCACTGAGCATTTCCTCCCTTCAGCTTTTCTCTTCTTTAAATATGTGTAGTGTGATGTGTAATCTATATTCATATTCCATATCATCACCATCATTAGCACCAGATGCCCTCCCTGCCCTCCCGGCATAGAGCAAGTACAGCCAAATCGAGCATTACAACATACAAATCACACCAACGTATCTCTGAACTGCTTTGGTCACTTTTTTCTTTACTCAAATCAGGGTTCTCATGAATGTACACCAGGGGGCGCCGTGGCCAGTGTATTCACTCAAAAACCCATTTACAAAAGCGTACAAATATTGCATCGTTCCATTGTTTTAACGTAATCCCGACTCTGATCTGAACTCTCGCGTTCTCTCGTGTTTGCAGCGACTGCCAGAGAACACACACACAGGCCACTTTATTAGGCACTTTATTAGGCACACGTTCCACCTTTAAACAAGTGTCAGATGGACTGTTATTCCCTCAAACTCACAACTTTACCAGGTCTAAACCAGGAGTAAAACAGGTCTAAACCGGGTCTAAACCGGGTCTAAAGAAGGTCCTGTTAAAGTGGCCTGTGCGTGTGGCTTTTGAAGCTTTATATATTTACTGATTTACTCTGATGCTCCTGAGAAATGAAAGGATGTTTTCTCTGTCATTTCTGCTGCTGTGCAATAAAATACTTTAAATGACACATTTCTTTGTCCTTCTAAACATCTGTAAAACATTTACTGTCGTCTTATTGACTCAACGACAAAGAGCTGGAGACATTTTAGTTTGAATGTTTATGGATAAGTAATACAAGGCATAAGTACGTGTAGTAGGAGCAAATATATTCTTTACATCATAATACATTTGACTTAGAATACATAAAGTGCTCCATACGGCAGATGAAGTGAGCTGAAACAATTGCACCAGTTACACTTTTACACATACGATTAGGTCACGTCGGCACCTCCTCGTCAGGACTCGTGCTGGAGCTCCTGCTGGAGTTTTCACACAAACATTTTCGTGAAATTGTCTTTGTGTTTTGTTGATTTCTAGTCGATGTTTCGAGATGAAGTTCTTCATTTGAATCAACTCGTCTGGTCTTCTCCAGTTTCACGGACACACTTCTGCCTCTGCTGGTGAACAGCTGGTGCTGCAGCTGTCTTTTCCCATCTTCTTGAAATATTTTCCACCATTCTTTCATATCTTTCTCCCACTGCTCTCTCGCCACATCCATCTTATCTTTCTCGCCAACTTTTTTTCAAATTCTTCCCTTGTTTATCCAGTTTCTGTTTCATTTCTTCCATCTGCTGTTCATATTTTCTCTCCATCTCTCTCTCCCTCTGTATCAGTGTCTCTGTGTCGTAGCTCTGAGGTTCAGTCTTTAGATAAGTGCGGCTTCAGGGCTTTGTTATAGGTTCTTTCTAGATATTGGACATAAATATAATGAAAACAAAACATAGAATAGTAAGAACTGACAACATGCCACTCGTGAGCCTGTCCTGGCCTGAGATTGAGCGAAGGGTCCTCGAGTGAAACGCTGCAGGTTTTGACGCTCAGTTCAGATTTTGGTTTTTGTGAGGCAGCTCACATTGTGAATAAATGTGACTCAAATCAGTTTTGGTGTGTGAATCCAACGGCCCTGGAGTGTCTGACGTGGACCAGAACCAGAACCAGAACCAGGAGCAGAGACGCTGCCGTTTAGTCAGCCCAGACCCCTCTTTGTCTTTTGTCTTAAACTTTGAGATTTTATCTTCATCACACAAAAAAACACTTCACTTTCTGGCTTTACCGTGGTCTGTCTGACTCTTGAAGGTTTCGTCACTTTACTTCCTGTCTTCACCTGTTTCACTTCCGCAGCAGAAGCCAGACAAATGTTCCCCCCGTTCAGACGAAGGTCAGACTCAAATCAGGTTTGGGGGGCCACAGATGAAAGTGTCCCGGGTCACGTGCCCGGCGGCAGAATGAACCCAACAGGGGATGCAAATACAAACTGAATAACAGATAAAGAAAACAATATCAAATTGAATTAAAATTAGATTATGATGTTAGATCATCTAAGATTCCATTTATCGTCCCAATTCTGTAAACATGAGTGTGAGACGCTGTTGTTCCAGATGTGGTCACGATGGGGAAAGTTGTGTTTGGTGTTCAGACGATCTGAAAGGGTCTTGTTTATTAGGTAATGACACACCAGAAGGAACGGGGGTCCTCCAGCCTGATGGAAGACAAAAAGAAAGGTTTTTCTTGAAGACGTTTTTGAGACCGTTGATTTTATGTGGTGAAATCGAAAAAGTTAAGACCCCCATTCCTGAACTGGTGGAGCACAACTGATTTTCTAATATAATGAATGTTGCTTTTCCACATGAAATTAAAAAGCATTTGATCTATTGTTTTAGCTGTTTTATTTTTCAAAGCGAGGGACGAAGAGGCAGAGTGAAGAAGAGGCCGAGGGACGAAGAGGCAGAGTAGAAGAGGCGAGGGACGAAGAGGCCGAGGACGAAGAGGCCGAGGGACGAAGAGGCCGAAGGACGAAGAGGCGAGGGAAGGCTTGGGACGAGAGGCCTAGGGACGAAGAGGCTAGGGACGAAGAGGACGAGGGACGAAGAGGCCGAGGGACGAAGAGGCGAGGGACGAAGAGGCGAGTGAAGAAGAGGCGAGGGACGAGAGAGGGACGAAGAGGCGAGTAGGGACGAAGAAGAGGCGAAGAGGCGAGGGACGAAGAGGCGGAGAGTAAGAAGAGGCGAGGGCGAAGAAGAGGCGAAGAGGCGAGGGACGAGTGACGAAGAGGCCGAGGGACGAAGAGGCCGAGGGACGAAGAGGCCGAGGGACGAAGAGGCCGAGGGACGAAGAGGCCGAGGGACGAAGAGGCCGAGGGACGAAGAGGCCCGAGTGAAGAAGAGTGAAAGAAGAGGCGAAGAGGCGGTGAAGAAGAGGCGAGGCGAGTGGACGAAGAGGCGAGTGAGCCGAAGAGGCCGAGTGACGAAGAGGCCGAGGGACGAAGAGGCCGAGGGACGAAGAGGCCGAGGGACGAAGAGGCCGAGAGTAGAAGAAGAGGCGAGGGACGAGAGGCCGAGTGAAGAAGAGGCTAGGGACGAAGAGGCCGAGGGACGAAGAGGCCGAGGGACAAAGAGGCCGAGGGCACAAGAGGCGAGGGACAAAGAGGCCGAGGGACAAAGAGGCCGAGGGACAAAGAAGGCGCGAGGGACAAAGAGGCCGAGGGACAAAGAGGCCGAGGGAAAAGAAGGCCGAGTGACGAAGGAGGGCCGAGGGAGAAGAGGCCGAGTGAGAGAGGCCGAGGGACAAAGAGGCCGAGGGACAAAGAGGCCGAGGGACAGAAGAGGCGAGGGACAAAGCGCGGAGTGACGAAGAGGCCGAGTGACGAGAGGCCGAGTGACGAAGAGGCCGAGGGACGAAGAGGCCGAGTGACGAAGAGGCCGAGGGACAAGAGAGCCTAGTGACGAAGAAGGCGAGGGACGAAGAGGCCTGAGTGACAAAGAGGCTAGGGACGAAGAGGCCGAGTGAAGAAGGAGGCCGAAGGACGAAGAGGCCGAGGGACGAAGAGGCCGAGTGAAGAAGAGGCGAAGGACGAGGCGGAGGACGCGAGTGAAGAAGAGGCCGAGGGAGAGGAAGAGGCCGAGTGAAGAAGAGGCCGAGCAAAGAGGCCGAGTGAAGAAGAGGCCGAGGGACGAGGGAAAGAGGCCGAGTGAAGAAGAGGCCGAGGGACGAAGAGGCGAGTGAAGAGAGGACGAGGCGAGTGAAGAAGAGGCCTAGTGACAAAGAGGCCTAGGGACGAAGAGGCCTAGTGACAAAGAGGCCTAAGGGACGAAGAGGCCGAGTGAAGAAGAGGCCGAAGGACAAAGAGGCCGAGGGACGAAGAGGCCTAGTGACGAAGAGGCTAGTGACGAAGAGGCCGAGTGAAGAAGAGGCGAGGGACGAAGAGGCCGAGTGAAGAAGAGGCCTAGTGACGAAGAGGCTAGGGACGAAGAGGCTGAGGGACAAAGAGGCTGAGGGACGAAGAGGCTGAGGGACGAAGAGGCCGAGGGACGAAGAGGCCGAGTGAAGAAGAGGCGAGGGACGAAGAGGCCGAGTGAAGAAGAGGCAGAAAGAGGCCTAGTGACAAAGAGGCCTAGGGACGAAGAGGCCGAGTGAAGAAGAGGCGAAGGACGAAGAGGCCGAGGGACGAAGAGGCCGGGTGACGAAGAGGCCGAGGGACAAAGAGGCCGAGGGACAAAGAGGGCCGAGTGAAGAAGAGGCCGAGTGAAGAAGAGGCCCGAGTGAAGAAGAGGCCGAGTGAAGAAGAGGCGAGGGACGAAGAGGCCGAGTGAAGAAGAGGCCGAGGGACGAAGAAGGCCCGAGTGAAGAAGAGGCCGAGGGACAAAGAGGCCGAGTGAAGAAGAGGCCGAGGGACGAAGAGGCCGAGTGAAGAAGAGGCCTAGTGACGAAGAGGCTGAGGGACGAAGAGGCCTAGTGACAAAGAGGCCTAGGGACGAAGAGGCCGAGTGAAGAAGAGGCCGAAGGACAAAGAGGCCGAGGGACGAAGAGGCCTAGTGACGAAGAGGCCGAGTGAAGAAGAGGCCGAGGGACGAAGAGGCCGAGTGAAGAAGAGGCCTAGTGACGAAGAGGCTAGGGATGAAGAGGCCTAGTGAAGAAGAGGCCTAGTGACGAAGAGGCCTAGTGAAGAAGAGGCCTAGTGACGAAGAGGCCTAGTGAAGAAGAGGCCTAGTGACGAAGAGGCCTAGTGACGAAGAGCCCTAGTGACGAAGAGGCCTCGTGACGAAGAGGCCTAGTGACGACGAAGAGGACACGTACACACACATATGCACTTAATTCATATTCACAGATTTGTTCATATAAATCAGGGATCAGATCTTCATCCACACAGATCTGTTTGTTTGGATCAAATAGATCATTTAGATCAGGGTTTATCAACCCTGGTCACGCCCTCCAGGCGATTTAATCCGGCCCACGACCATAATAGATCCATGCCCACGACCCATCTTCCAAATACAAAAAATATATATAATAATCTTGTTTACTGGTTTAGTTCTGGGTTCACACTAGTTTAGACCTGGTTTAGTCCTGAGCTGCTTTAGACCCATTTTGAGTTGGTCCTCGTTTAATTCTGGTTCAGTTCTGGATTGGCAATTTTGAATTTTTTGGCAAGTTTTGAATTTTGTATTGGTATTTTAGAATTTAAGTCTAAAACACACGTTCTATGCAGATGTTACAATAATCATTTCACACCAGTTTGTGTGCAGTGTGTCCAAAAACAATGCCGTATATTAACACACAGGTATGTGGACACATTATCTAAGTGTGCGCGTTTGTGCTGTGCATCCCAAAGAAAGGGTGCAGAAGGCTTCAGTCCTGACCCCAGGTGTCACGTGAACTTTCCAGTTCATTACAATAAAACCTTTACTGAAGTGTGTGTCTTTGATGTGGCTTCCTCTACTTTGTTCCCTCATATACATATCTGTGGTTTTAGATGAACATTCATGTTCAACCAGATTCGGCCTTCATTCATTCACCGTCGTCACATCCCACATTCCTCATCCTAATCTTCTTGTTGTCTTGTTTGTGGCCCCTCCCCCAATAACCACTGAAAATGACCATCACGTTTGATCTCGTGTGCTGTACTCAATATGTGTTGTGTATCATTGTACGCTTATTGCTGAACTGTTTTCCATTTTCCAAGAGTTCAAGTTCCCCAGCAGGCGCCGCATTGAGGCTTGCGTAACTTTATTAAAAAGCATGTGACTGGTTCATACGTGTCGTAGGTGTTGCCAGAGTCAGATTGTGGTAAAACGTTAGAATAACAGTTCAGGTTTGTATTTCAGGGTCCGTGTCTTTGATTTCAGGGTCTTGTTGTCATTTCATTGGTTTGTATTTGAGGTTTGTCAGGATTGTATTTGAGGATTATTTCAGAGTTTGTATTTCCGGTTTGGCAAGTTTATTCATGGAGCATAATTCACACAAAGTACAACGGAGTGTAAGGGCCAACCCAAATAAAAAAATGCGGAGCACTACGAAAATAAACTCATAAATTAACGAGAATAAAGTCGTAGTCAAAATGGCTTGGATGAGTTCAAAGTTAACACAAAGCCCACAATAGATATCGAACTTTATAATGCGGGCCTTTTAGACATCACAAACAATCATTTCCCCCGTGCAGTGCCCCCATGTCCTTCTGGTTGAGGGTCTGTGTGCGGAGCTCTGGGGACTGGGCAGGACACTGACCGCGCCCACAGCCACAGCCACAGGTGAGGGGGTCTTGGACCATTTTCACCAATAATCTGCTCCCTCGACTTCGGCCGCTTCAGCCTTCTAAACTTTGTATAAAATCACTGTTCATATGAGTTATTTGCGTGCATTTACAACACAGCACTACAGGCTTGTGGAGCCGTGACCCTGTAGGGGCCAGAGCTCCAGACCCCCAGACCCCGTACCACGGGACTAAACCCATAAACGCTGTGTATTGGACTAACTTATAAACATTTGGATTCAAACTGTGTGCAGTTAGAGGATGCTCTTAGTCCTCTGGGGAGCATGGGACTTCATTTGTGTGCATTTTTGGGCCAATTTAAGCCCCCTCACAGTTGGGACATGTGTGTAAAATGGCGTGCTCCGGTGCCTGTGTTGTTGGAGCTGCGCTCATGCACGGCCATGTGAACACTATATGTCTTTATTAGCATAGTATCCTCTCATTGTAGTGATCATCCTGGGCTGCATGGGTGTGTTAGGCTGTAGTTGTGTTACTCGGCTGTGAGAGGCTTGTATGGATGATGTTGTGTGCGCGTAAAACATCGCTCACAAACATGAACACAATCGGTGCCATCCATCTTCTTCCGCTAGACAATTGGTGCATTGATGCAACAGTTTGTGAATGATGCGTAAGAGCAAAGATGCTGCTAAACTGCAGTGGCGATCTGTCTTGCTTTTATGTCATTCTAAGATGTTTACTCCTCCAAGACCATTCTTTTACGTCCTGGACGTGGGCATTGCTCGCGTCACTTTGAATGGGAACATTGACACCGGCCCCTAAACGTTTCAATGTCAACTTTATTTTGACTTCGACTTTATTCTCGTTAATTTACGAGTTTATTCTCGTAGTGCCCTGCAATTTGTAAAATTTGGGTTGGCCCTTATACTCGTACACAAAGCAATTCAAAGTGCTTCACAACAGGAAAACTGCATGAAACAGACAGAAATCACAAAACAGTTTAAGACATAAAAGAGAAAAGTGCAAAGAAAATAATTTCAGTCATACAGTATGTCCTGACTCTGGCACCAGCAGGAGGCCGGTCCATGTTGTTTAGTCCTGACTCTGGCACCAACAGGAGGCCGGTCAATGTTTAGTCCCTGACTCTGGCACAGCAGGAGGCGGTCCATGTTTAGTCCTGACTCTGGCACCAGCAGGAGGCCGGTCCATGTTTAGTCCCGACTCTGGCACCAGCAGGAGGCAGCGGTCCATGTTTAGTCCCGACTCTGGCACCAGCAGGAGGCCGGTCCATGTTCAGTCCTGACTCTGGCACCAGCAGGAGGCCGGTCCATGTTTAGTGCAGACCTGAGCTTGTCTAGGCCTTAGTGGTTAGGATAGGGCGTCAAAAGGGAAAAAAATTCAATTAAATTCAATTTATTTTTATAACGCCCAAAATCATAACAGTAGTTGCCTCGAGGGGCTACTGTGGGGAAAAAAACAAAATAAACAATGTTCATAGGGACTTGGTAATGTCCCAGCATGCTGTGTCCTTAGACAGATGTCCCAAGCCCCCCTGTCCTTAGACCCTCCTTCTCGGCCAGGAAAAACTACCAAACCTCTGGGAAAAAGTAGAAACCTGTAGGAGTTCCACAGTGAAGGAGAGATCCGACTCCCTCAGACTTACAAGCGGACGTGAGAGAGACAGTTGGGCTGGACCCACTCATGAGGAGAACCAGTTCTTCGAGGCTGATGAAGAACCGTTCATATGGAGTAGAGACTGTTTCTCCAGGCAGTTTAGGAGCATCTGGATCCACAGGTCATCGATGTGCCTGCTCCACTCCCGTCGGGGAAGAGGGAGAAAAAAAAGGAAAAGCGATGAACAAATTGCAAGTGAAATTAAATATTAAATATGTGTTTTATAGAAAAGTAGTCTTCATCAGAGGATAGTGCTCCAGCTCCATACTTCCCCCAGCATAGTTGCTCCAAGGGCAGCGGAGCTGAAACTGTAGGTTTTTATTTCTGTTCCTAACTGGCCTGACCATAAGCCATTTCAAAGAGGAACGTTTTAAGCCTGCCTCTGAAAAAAAGAAAAACATCTTCCGTCTGGGAGCATTTTGAGAAGGCTGCAAAAAGCAAGGTTATTATTAATTGTTATTATAATTGCAAATCTTAATATGTCATTTTTAGTTTTCAGGGGTGTAAGATCTGTGACAGAGCGCTTGCCTATAATAATTACACCTCGGCAATGCTTAGGCTTTATAGAGAAGTACCTGAAAATGCACCAAGCAACTCAAGATTCATTTTAATGATCAGTTTTTGATATTAATACTTCACATCGATTAACTTCAAGAAGTCTCTCTTCAAAACGTCAGTCCGTTCCCGTCGCATGTCCGCTGGACCCACATTAATCAGCTGTTTAACTCCTTGATGTGTGGCCAAAACATTAGGAAGGAGTGACGTTAGCTAAGAAATAGTGATGCTGGGAAAATGTGTTGTTTTCCTTCTTCCATGTCTCACCTCGCTGATAGCACCATCCTCGATCAGGACAGTCTTTGTGACCTTGATGTTTGGCACAGATTCTCTCTGCTGCCTTTTGGTCACGTCATGCATTACATTTTTCCTTTGTTCATTTACTTCAGTCTTTGAAAGTGGTAAACATCTGTAAGCTGTATTTTAGGTGACGTTAAATTATCTTTGTATCTTTGCACCGAATCTGTTCCAAGATACAGCCGGCTCTTTAGACAGTTTTGGGAACGACCGTCAGTCCGGTTTAGGTTGAAAGTAGCTTTTTTTCACTGAAATTGTGTTGTGCAGTCTTTTTTCAGATTCCAAAGCGAATACTTGTACTTGTTGCTCATGAATTTCTTGTTGATATTTCCGACAGAGTTCACAAGAGTCTGTTTTCCATCGGACATGTCGCTGGCTCGTCAGATATGTTGTTAAAACTGTAAAAATGTTTTGAAAATCCTTGGTTTACTTAAAAAAAAAAAATCATATTTTTAAATTTATGGAAGACAAAAACTGATTAAAGAGCAAAATAAGGAAGGAGCTGAAGCAAGCAGGAAAGTGTCTGCAATATTCGGAAACAGGAAGCACGCTTCAGTTAGAGTGTAGCTTCACTCGCGCTCCAATTCTGTCCATGTGTGATGATCCCCTCAGATTAAAGGGGCTTCTGCCTAATAAGACACTCATTTTGCAACTGTGATCAATGTTTAGCATTATCGCCTGGTTGTTTTAATCTATGTATTTTGTGTATTGATGCTACTTTCTCAATAAAATTGTTTATTTGGTTTGTGACACTATTTTACATGCATTACATTTATTTTTTGATCACAAGATGGCGTAGTGGAGCAAATGAAACGACTTGCGAGGCATCAACTTAATACAATTGGCTCAAAGCCTGTTGACCACCACTAGTGCAGCTTCAGAGCGTCACCTACAGGCCTCTAAAAGACGCTGCAAGTTGATGATTAACTATCAGAAATAGAAATCCACTAAAACATTGAATCTTCTCTCTTAAAGTCCTTTCTCTGACACAATCACATCTTCAGAGTTGAATAACGGCTCCACTTTCTGAGGCTGTCGCGACAAAATGCTGTGACTTTTATTTGCGACAGAGAAGATGGATTTTGTTTTCTGTGGACCGGCCCAGTAATTAGAGATGTGACCCGTAAACCTGACCTCTGACCCTGACAGAGTTCTACTGAGCCTAAAGACTGACCTACTGTGGAAGCGTTTCCAGTGACGTGTTCACCTGAAAAAGAAGAGTTCGGAGGAAATCTACAGGAATCAGTGATTGTCCTGGTCCAGAATATTAAAAAAATAAAGAAAATAAGACCATCCACACGACCAGTTTAACATAAAAACATTTCAGAGACTTTGGATGAAGATTATTAGATTTTATTTGTTCAGATCAGAGGTTAAAATGACGAACCGTTTTGAGAAAACACAGAGCGGAAAAACACAAAAACATCTTTAAATCCTGAAGCCGTCGCACGTTTGGTCCGAAAAACAGAAATGTCTTTGAACTTCAACTGGTTTTAGTGGAATCTTTATCTGCAGCTGTTGCTAATAAAAGTTAATATTTCACATTTAGTCGTTATTTACTCGTAGCAAACACATTTTGGTTTTATTTTCACATCAAATCTTCGTTTCCGCTGCTACATCGGCTTTCAGACATTTCAGTAAGAATGATTCATGTAACGCTCAAAAAGCCTGACAATCACGCAAATGTTTCATGAACTTTTATCTCATTTTCTTCAAAGGTTTTTTTTTTCCACTACAATTTCAACCTGAGTGTTTGGTAGAGATATTTAGACTTCATAATCCACAGCAGTAAACATAAACACAGATTGTATTTGTCTATTGTCTGGGATGTGACAGAATCTCTGGCGGGATTGTGTTTACTGAAATCAAATATGCCAAATATCGGACGATAGAAATACTGGAATCAATAAATGAGATTATTCCTACAATTTAGACCAAGTTTAAGACCAGATTAAAGGTATTTTGTGTTCTGTGCTTTTACTGTTTTCAAAAAGGAAGGAACTACAATTAAACAAATACATAAACTTTTCAATTGTTTTCAGTAAAAGTTAAATTTGAAGTCATGTTTAGGTCATTTCAACTACACAGCCTCTCTTTAAATCCTGGTTTAGCCTGGTTTTTTATGGCCAAAAAGAGGTAAAAAAATCATAAAAATCATTTGTGTGGTTCAGGCTTTTCAACCAACTGGAAGATAATTAACTCAGTTCAAACAAAAATGCAGAGTTTTCAATGACTTTAGTGAAATTTTCCATCTTAAATTCAGTCACATTTCAAGTCCACAGCCCAGAAAATTCCAACGATTAAAAAAAAAAAAGTAGTTTAGGATTTTTCTGCTAATTTTGGAATTTTGAGGTGAAATTGCGTCACTGTTTAACGATGAAAATAAACTTGAAACGTGCCTTGGGAAAAACGTGATTCGTCTGGAGAATCAGTCTTTGGAAGCGTCTTTTAGTTTTCATCCTTTTGGTTTCCGAGTCACAGTGTTTTTTCCTTTTCCTCCTCAAAACGTCCAACATTTTTGGACTTTCCTTTCCGTCTCGTCTCAAAAGTCTTCACAGCGTCCAGGAAATCCAACGTTTTTGGTTTCGGTTCTGAAAGTCTCAGGAAAACGAGGTCAAAACCAGACGTGACGTGGACAAAATGTGAAATTCAGGCAAAAAAAATTAAATAATTCACGACTTTTTAGCGAATTTTAGCAAAACAGAAAACACGTAGTTAACGGCGGCGAAAGAATCTCACGACGGAAAAGAAAACGGACCAAACAGAAGAACAAACTTGAGCGTTAAATGTTGCCTTGAAGTAGATTTATGCGAGTCGCCTTTCAAGGGAAAACAACAGAAGGAACTGAAGATGCGACTTTTACGGAAACAAATCTCCAAAAATCCTTCATTTCCAGGACAACGCCGCAGTTCGTGGTGCCTTCCAACTTCGTACCACCTCGTGACGTCATCGCGTGGGTCTTCTCCGTGTTTTTAAAAGTCTTTACGCCTCCTCTGGACTGCCTGATGTTTCCAGGGCTCAAACTGCCTTCACTGCGACGCGCGTTTGGGACAATTAAAAAAAAAAAAAAGCGGTTACAGTTTTTAGAGCAAAACGTCCCTTTTCCCTTTCTGCACGTGATCTTCGCTTAATCACGGCGTTTAAAAGTGGATTCCACAGGCTGAACCGGATACGACTAAAGGGGTCACCGGTTTTAAGTACTATTTGCGCGTCTCGTTTGCAGTTGGCCGTAGCTCGTCTCTTCTTGCGTCATTCGAGTGCGTTTTCGACATTTGAGCAGAAAAATCTCTTCAGAAGTCTTTATATCATCAGTGAGTGGTGAAAGTTTGTGGTGAAATTGAACAGTTTTGCCCAAAAGTGTCCTTGGCTTTCCCGTTTCCAGGCGCGTCTCGGTCATATTTAGTTCCGGTCTGTGTTTTTCTGTATTTGACCGTGTATTTCCCATATTTGAGCGTGTTTTGTCCATATTTGGATGTGTTTGGTTCATATTTAGCCCTGGCGTGTCCGTATGGAGCCATGTTTGGTCCACATCTGGCCGTGTCTAGTCCATGTGTTGGGGGTGTCGGGGTCACCGGCGCTGCTGGCTGTACACGGGGAACGCCAGCGTCACGTTCAGGGAGTCGTTGTGTTGGAAACGTGACGTGTGCTGATAGTGAAGCCACCAGCTCTTTGAGCGACGAGTACAGATTGTACGGCTCCGCGAAGCCAAACCCGCTGCTGGTTTTGTTGATGACGCAGTGTTTGACCTCGCCGTCACACCTGAGGACACAGAGAGCGGTCAGTACATTTGAGGGTCAAGCTCACAGCTCCACGCCTCTCGCCTCTGCCCTCGCCTCCTGTCTCTGTTCCCTCCTCCACCCCCCCTCCTCTCCTCCTCCTCTAGTTTCTGCTCTCCCCCCTCTCTGTTACTCTGTTCCCATCACTCCGTTCCCCCTCACTCCGTTCCCCCTCACTCCGTTCCCCCCCTCCGCCCCTCCGTCCCTCCCTCTGTTGGTGCGTCACAGTGACACGTACACGACGGAGCAGGCGTAGCAGCCCGGTTTGCTGCTCTCCCGCACCAGGAACGTCCCGTCCCTCTTGCCGCGCAGCAGAGACTCGGCCTGGGTGCGGTTTATGTTCCCCAGACGCCACAGACGCTCGTCGTGATGCGGCAGGTCCTCCTCGTCCTCCACCAGGCTGTACTCGCTGAAACCACAGACAGCGAATGTCAGCGACCGCCGGCGACAAAAAGAAATGAAGGTTTAGCGCTGCAACTATCGATTATTTTAGTGTTCGACCTAGAGACTTTTTAACCACATTTTTAACCAAATAAAGGTGCAAGTCTGTGACACATTTATGAATAAAGTGTATTATTCTTGTAGTTTTTGACATTATATTGCTGTTGTCTTTGTTATACATGTGTTCGAGAGTGTTTAGTCCAAAAACAGTTACAATTATTGAACTACAATTATGTCTTTTGGTCATTTAACTGTTGCAGCTCTTTTAAGTTGACTCATTACAAAACAATAAAAACTGTTAAGTGTAAGTTATGGAAGCGGTAAATGTGTGTGTTGGACAGTTGAACTCACTCCTCTGTGGTCTCGTTCTTCAGTCCGAGCCACTCGTTGAGTTTCCTCTGGCGGACCCCTTTCTGCGTCAGCCACCTGAAACACAAACACCAACACGTCAAGAAGTTTCACAGGGAGAAACCTGCCCAAGAGACTGGATTTATGGAGAGATTCTACGCCAGTTCATAAAGATTTCTTTAAACAGAAACTTTTAGACATTATAATTAGAACTTTCTTCAACCGGTTCTGATAATGCTTTAAGTTATAAATTGTATTTACTTTTCATACCGATTTATTTTTCGGCCTGTAATGAGGAGGGAATAACTGGTGTCGGGCGCCCCCATGTGGCAGCTTGTTTGTTTTATAAAGCTACATTTGACTTATTCTCAGTCAAATCCACCGTTCTGGGATGAATCAGGCTCAGTTTGTGGTTCACTACATTTGAACAGGTCATTCTCAGTCTGCCTGGACTGACCAAAAGTCCCTAAATCTGATTGGTCCGTCAGTACGTTTCTCCAACAGCAGATTTACTCCAGGATTTACCAAAAACATGTGACACTTCAGTACAGCATGTGTGGGACTCATTGGCCCAAATCACAGTTAAGACAGTTATATTGTTAAGATTTAGCTAGAAAATTGTCGTCCAGTTTAGATGTTTTTATTTTTTCAGGTGAACAGGAAACAATCTTAAATGTAAAGAAATCAATGTGAAATTTCTCGTAAATCAAAGTTAAGACAGTTATATTTTTAAGATTTAGCAAAAATGTGTAGTCCAGTTTAGATTTTTTTGTAACTATTTTACTTCCTGAAAAAATAATAATAAGGGAACAAATCTTAAAACTCAAGAAACAATGTCAAACTTCTGTGGTTTACTCAAATGTAGCACATATTTTTCAACCTGTCATGGTTTCATACAGCACTAAGTTTTGAGGGAGTGTTTTTGAGGCTCGGGGGGAGAGGACAGTTGGAACATGAGAGTGACGCACATGAGGTACTGGTCCCGGGTCTTCCTCAGCTGGATCAGGTCTGGTTTGATGCTGTTCATCTTCTTGTCGATCTCCCTGTAATCGGCCGCCTGCTTCTTCAGGTCGACCTCCAGGTGGCGCTTGCTGTCCACGATCTCAGAGATGCGAGACTTGAGCTTGTCGTAGTTCTCCATGATCCTTTCATTCAAGACAAGAGCACGGCGTTAGTCACTTCACTCGACACGCATGGTCTCCTGGGTGACGTTTCAAAATGTCATTTACAAAAGCTTTATTTCTTTCTTTGTTGTGAAATGATCAGGAATTTGTCTGTTCTCATATTAATGTAATATATCTACGTAATCAGGGCTGAAGAAAACGATTAGTTCTATTGAATATTGAGACTTTTATACAAACATTTAAACCAAATAAAAGGTGTAAATCTGTGACTGAAGCTTCTGAAAATCTGAAATAAGTTTATTCTTTTTTGACATTTTGATTAAATAATGCCACTGTCTTTGTTCTAAAAGGTGTTTCCGTGTGTTTTTTAGTCTCAAAATATGACTATGGTTAGTTTTTAAAGTCGACACAATTGAGTTACTTAATCGTTGCAGCCCTTTTAGAGTGACAAATGAATCTATGATCACATGACTTACGCTCATTAAGGGTGCGTTCACACTTGCACTTGTGTAATTCTAATGTAGATTAGATTTGGAACTGATTGGTCTTGTTTTGGTCCCCTCTGGTCCATGTTTAGTTCCAGACTCAGACCTAGTTCAGTCCCAGTTTTAATGAGACGTTTGTGAACAGTCTGGATGTTTCTTAAACTCAGGAGACACAGCAATATTGTTTGTCAGAAACACTTAAATGACATGAACAATACAAACGCTGTCATGATGAATCCACTAATCATGACGAGTCGACTGTGGAATATAAATGTGACTATGAAAATAACTACAGTTGTATTTCTCCAATGTTAAAGTTTATCTGGACTAAACAGACTCTAAAACACACGAAAAGAGCTTATAGAACAAATCGTGCCATTATTAAAGCAAAATGTCCAAAAATATAAACTATTTCTGATTTTCTTACTAATAAAAACTCTTTATTCATCAATATTATCTCTCTAGAAGCTTCAGTCACAGATTTACACCTTTATTTAAAAAGGTCTCCATGTTCAATAAATGCCCGTTGAACACTGAAACAATGGTTAGTGACAGCTCTACACGACACTTGATACAGGGAACTGACCTCTGTATTTCCTTGTCGTTGCCTTCGCGTCGGAACTTCTCGATGTACTCTTTGCTGAAGCGTTCCTGCGTCTGACACTGCTCCTCAAAGATCTTTATGGTCTCGTTAAACGCCTCGATGGCCGTGCGCTTCATCTGGATCTCCTGCGATTCAAACACAAACCATCAGTGAGTGAGAACAAGAGACCAAACACTCAAAAGGGGGTTAGTGGTGCAGTTAGTCCATTTCCAACATCAGACACCACTGAGATGCTCTTCCACTTCATGTTTCTTCTGTTTCTACTGTGACTCACTGGTCTGTTTGAAAAGACAAATAAGGGATGACACATGGGCACACGGAGAAAGAAGGAAAACAGTAAGTATGACATATTGTTCAGCCCTAAATGTGTCCAATAAAACGTGATCCACCCTGACCAAAGAGCGAAAGAGCTGAAATAAGAGTGCTGGAAATACAAGGTGCAATCAAGAGTTAAAGAACAATAAATCTCCAGGAGCGACGGGTTCACCTCAGTGTTATACATCTCTAAAGACACACTTACTTCTTTGCTTTTATCAACTTTTAACTTGGCCCTTAAAAAAGCTCAGATCCTCCGAATGTGAAAGAAGCCATCATATCCTTAATACCTAAAGAGGGGAAGGACCGACTCGACTGTGCCTCATATAGACTCTGAATCATATAGATTCAGATCTCAATTCTGAATTTGGACTATTGTTTATACACCTCAATTAAGTCCAAAAGAATAGAACAAATACTCCCAATCAAAATCCACCATGATCAGACAGGATTTATTCCCAAACGAAAAACACAAGACAACATAAGACGATCTTTACACATAATGAGCCAAATACAAAAACAACAAAACAAAGCTGTAATAAGTCTGGACGCTGAGATAGCTTTGATTCTGTTCACTGGACTTATTTATTTAAAGTGTTGAGAACATTTAAAATAGACAACTTAATTATACAAAATATTGGGGCTCTTTACGATGGCCCAACATCAAGAATTTAAATCAATGGTCACCTTACTACGGAAAGAGGGGTGAGACGAGGCTGTGCCTGGTCCCTCCTCCTGTTTGCTTTGGAATCACTGCCCCAAATATATTGCTGGTTTTTGATGACATCACAACATTCTACAGGCCAATAATATCCAATATAGATGGGGAAATTAGTATTGCAGTACAGATTTTTCTAATACATGAAGCTAGTGAGTCTAATCACTAGTAATGCTAAACATAGCATTATTTGCGAAGCAGTTGATGTTATTATATTTGGCCAAACCAGACATTTCCAGACCTGATGTGATGCATTTCCTTCATGATATTGGATACAAACTGAAAGTGCAAAACTAGACCCACCCAGAGACTCATGGACTGACTAGGAGTTGAAATACTTTCTCTAAAAAAGCATTTTTTAATTAGGATGTTTTTATTTTAAATGTTTACAACAGATCGAATCCAGCACTCCAGAGAAAAAAGCAACAACAACTTTTAGACTTTACAACCATTGCCTGACACTTCACCTCAAACGTAGGCTCCAGAGGAACCATGTCTGTATCACTGAAGTGTGGTCATTTGTCTTGAATGTGTGTGTAAAGTTTTACATGTTGTTCTTGACGACAGATGGAAAGTAACTAATGGTCCAACTCAACCATATTTACTTTGTATGTTCATTAATATGCCCTGTCCCTTTAAATAAATCTAAAATAAATGTTAACCATTCTGAAGTGTGTGATTTCATCTGCGAGTGCCTCAGCTTCTTTCTACTTCACATTTGTGTTCGTTTGTGCACGGTTTCTTCCGGGGCGAGTGTGGCTGACGGTGCCGTGTTGTACCTGAGACGTTCTGGTGTACTCCTCGTAAAGCCGGTCGTACTCGCGGTTCTTCTCCTGGTACTGGAGGTGATACTCGTGAAGCTTCTTCCCCACGGCCTCGATGCTGTCCTCCTTCACCACCTGGTCCTGAGAAGACAAGAGCATTAATTTGGGACATAGATACATGATACAGCAGAACACGCACCGAGGTCAAGTAAACATGCCATTATAGTCATATGTAATATTTCTAACAGCATTGTAGATGATTAGAATATATTTGCTAATCTATTTAAATATACAAACATGCTAATTTGTTACTGTGGCTATCCGACACAGGCAGAACATGCACACTGATCAGGAGTCAGACCCACAGAGGCTAACGCTCTTCCTCCATGACACAGGCAGAACATGCACTGATCAGGAGTCAGACCCACAGAGGCTAAGGCTCTGACACAGTGGCAGAACATGCTACAGCTCTGTTGCTCGTACCTGCTGGTGCTTGGACACGGGGTAGAGCAGTTTGACGTCGAGCTTGGGGTTGTACTGGGCCAGGGACTCGTGTCTGTAGTGGTTTATGAGCTCCACCACAGAACTGAAGGTCAGAGGGTCAGAGAAGCCGTACTTTCCCTCGCGATGGAAGATCTTTATCAGCTTGTTGTTGCCTCCTTTTCTGTGGACGAGGAGATCGAAGGGGATGAATGTGTTATTTTAGTCAAGTTTCAACAATTATATGAAACAATTCTTAAGAAAAGAGAAAAGCAGACCCTGGGAAGGTTCAGGGTCAGAATATTAGAAGAAAACCATCAGGATTTTACAATTATTCACAATTATTGGTGAACCGAATCATCTTGACCTCCGTAGAAGCTCATTTAAGCTCCTGACTTGGGGCACAAATATTCAAACACAAAATGGAACATGTCGTGAACAGGCTCCGACTAACTAACTCAGACTAAAGTTTTTATTTTAGATACAACAAACTTCATGATAGATGAACAGTGTTTGCGGCCCCTCACTGTCGTTTACCTCAGCGTGAGCGTGTAGTCTCCGTGCATCTTCGTGGAGGCGTCTCTCACCAGAAACGTCCCGTCGGCCGTGTCTCGGAGCTTCTCGTTCACTTCCTCTCTGTAACACGACGTTTGAACATCGGGGTCAGAACAAACGACGGCCCCTCAAAGACTCAGAAATACAGAGCTCGAGCCGCAGGGACAAAGCCAGGTCTGAGGGTTATGAAAGGTTCTCCGTTACCTGGAGATGTCGCCCCAGTACCACTCTGCGTCCTGCAGCGAGATGCTGTTGTTGAAGCTGGAGGGGGCTGGAACAGGGGGCTTCGACGGTTTGGGGGGCAGCGCTGAAATCACAAAACACAAACATGTTGAGGTGGACTTTACTGCGTCGTCTGCATCTGCTCCATCCTCCAGTGTCTGTCAGAGCAGAAGACCAGATCTGAGCCTGGACCATGGTCAGGAGTAACTAGGATTGTGCAGGTTTTAGGTTAATGGGACCAAGATGGAGGAAAGTGGACTCTAATAGGGCTCATTTCCATTTGTTTGGATTCGACCGGATTGGAGCGGATCTGTGCAGTCTGAACGTGTCTCAGTCTGAAGTCGTCCAAAGTGGACCCGAGAGGTTCTAGCTCCCAAAGCAGTCTGGCTCTTGGGCTCCAGGTGGACTTTAGCTCAGGAGGAGGAGCTCCACACCACAGCCAGATGATTGGATCAGAGAGAACGCAGACTCAGGCCAAAACAGGACGGCATAAAGCAGAGCGAAACTTCTCACCAAACAATTACACCCACAAAAGGAACTGAAAGCCACAAAATTGGGACAAAAAACGGGGGAAAATGTGTGTAAAAGTGGCAAAAAACTGATAAAAAGCAGCTTAGTGACATATCGCAACAACAGACAGAAAATGACAAAAAGTGGGACTATTACCGCCCAAAGGTGACCAAAAGGTGTCACTGAGTAAAAATAAAGTGTCAGAAAAAAAGCACCAAAAAAGTTCCTGAAGGTAACAAACTGCAAAAACACTTAATCGCTCCAAACTCTTGACAATCTTGTGCAAAAGCGCTGTATTTCCACTGATGCCAATTTATATGTTGAGCCTTCGCAACACCAAGCAAGCAAAGCACGTGAGCAACAGCTGTTTCCTGTTCAGAACAGCAAGAACCTGAGCAGGACCTAGAGCAACGAGAACCTGAGCAGGACCGAGAGCAACGAGAACCTGAGCAGGGCCGAGAGCAACGAGAACCTGAGCAGGGCCGAGAGCAACAAGTCCAACTGAGACCAAAGACAAAACAAGTCTACGGTTATGGAGAAATCTGACCCACAGGCACAGGGAGAACATGTAAACCCCACAGACAGAATCCACACGGTCTGGAAATCCCAACCACACACGCCTCACGCTTTCCACACTCACTCTCACGACAACAGCAGAACAGTGAATGGAGAAGAGCGTAACGCCGAGCAGAACCCCAGTGTTCTGAAGTCCCAGATTTGGTTTGGCCAAGACGACGAGCGCTAAAAAGGAGAGAAGGAGAACCAGCAGCTCTGCAGAAGAACAGCGTGGTCCTCACAGGTCAGCTAAACCCCCGGGAAAACAAAGCACCGTGAGGACTCATTTGCTCCAGGAATTCATCAGATCAAAGTCCAGTCCAGGCTGTAAAGTTCAGAGCAGAGAGCCTCATGTTTTCTAACGTCGACACAAACCTTCACGTCTGATTTATGAAATGCGTTTGTGGAGCAGGAAACACAGTAGGTCCTTAGTCAAAGTGCTTTTCTACCTGGGCTCTTCATCTTTATGTAGCAGAGGATTTTCTCTCGACTCCGAAACCCGTCGCCTTCGCTTCGGTCCATTCTCTAAACGCTCTTTTTAAACCATCAAACGTTCACCCAAAGTTCCAGAACGGCCGTCAACAAAAAATCTGACGCCATTGAGAAAAAAAAGAAACATAACAAAATCTACTACAATTTGATTTTGTTAAAAAAACTTGAAAACGGCGCCAAAATTCTGCCAGAAAATGTTGAGGAAACGAAAACGATCCGCGAATGAAGCGAGGAAAGGAAACAAGCGAGGAAAGATTGAAAACGGTCGTACAGTTTGACGAAAAGTATAGTTTGTGTTTAATTATGAAATAGTTTGAAATTTAAGTTTAAACAATGTTAAAACACCTAAATTTGATAGAAAATGACAAATGTTCGATACAAAAACGTAAAATAAAATGGCTGGAAAGTTGGTAAATTATGGGCTGGAGCTGCACGATGTGAAAAAGATGTGATATTTAAGGTTTCGTTTAGCACAGAAATATTTAAATATTCTGTTTTGACGTTCAGGAATATTTAAATGACTCCAAATAAAACTTGAGAGACAAAATCGAATCTAAATTATATCTTACAAACAGTAGATTTCGGCCAGTAGGAGCGCGTTTATTTTCTTGCAGTAATTGATATTTTTGCGACGTATTGCGGAGAAACTGGCGAGAAATAAACTCAAAAAAGCAGACGGCGAAGCTTGCGAGGAAGGACTGACGAGATTTACAAACAGCATCATCGAATTCCAGGGTAATTCCTTCAAGTTTTTTTTTGCCGTTTTTGTCAGGAAAAAAAAGGTGGAAAAATCACAAAAGGAGACGAAACAACAGAAAGGACAAAAAGAAGCTGGTTTAAAATCACGGAATGTCGAATCTGAAGACGCGTGTCCGGTCTTAGCCCTCAATTGTGTCACGTTTTTTAATCCGGTTTTTTAAAGACAAAAAGATGGCAATGTTGAAAGACGGACGTGGGGAGAGAACGACAGAACGTTTGTCCTCGTTCGGTCGTTTTCGGAGAGGATTCCTCTGGCGTTTTTCGGGAGGCGCAGATTTTTTGAAAACGCGTGATCCTCCAAAGAGAGAGAGAGAGAGATGAGGGAAGCAGAGCGAGAGCAGCCCGGAGACGTGTGATGTCACCGGCCGCACGGACCAATCGCAGCGTGGCAGGGGGCGGTGATGTCATCGGGATGAAATAATGAATGGAGAGCGAGAGGGAGAGAGAGACGAGAGGCGAGGGAGTGATCAATCTACAAGAGAGAGAGGAGCGACTCAGGGTTATTTTAGTATTTTCAACCAAATAAATGTAAATCTGTGACTGAAGCTTCTGGAGGGAGAACATTTATGAATAAAGTGTGTTAATAATTAAACAAATCTGAAATAGTTTATTCTTTTCAGAGTGTTTTAAAGACAAACTTCACCATTACACAAATAACTTCACCTTTAACATTTCTCCTTTTTTCAATTTTCTGGGACGTCCTAAAAGTGCTGCGTTTCGTTCGGGGGCTGGACTTGGCATTCTGTTATTTTTCCATTTTTTTATTAGCAGATGTATTATTTTGACAACATATTGGGTTCAGATTAGGTTTAGGCTAAGGAATCGTCTAATTCAGGGGTGTCCAAACTATGGGGCCAAATGTGGCTCTCAGACCGATTTTTGTTGGCCCTCAGGCTTCCTTCTAAATTGGCCCAAACAACCAAAAGTTGTACATTTGACTGTAAAATTGTAAAGATTAATTGCTTATAACCTAAATAACAACTATTTTGATATGCTACTGACCTAATATTAATGTTCCAAGCCTTATTAAATGTGGGGAGGCTCATCAACACTACATCAAATGAAAAATATTCAATGATTCTCTTCCTTGTCATGTTGTCCGTGGCCCTCTGACCCGCATGTGTTCCAAAACGTGGCTCTCTATGAAAAAAGTTTGGCCACCCCTGGTTTAATTGGTTATGATGAGTGAAAATCAGGGTAAAATAGAATACAAAAATTCTTTTTTTGGGGCAAATTATTATTATTATTATTATTATTATTTCAACAGTAGTAGTAATAATAATAATAACAATAATAATAATAATTCAGTTTGTTAAAATTAGAGATGCTAATTCTGACTCTCGACAAAATTCTGAGCGTTTGTGGCGTCCCGTTTTTGGCGTCTCTTTAAATATCCTTCCAGACAGTTCCCCCGTTTCCATGACAACTGGAGGCCCGTCCCCAAAGTGAGCGTCCCGATTGGCTCGCGCGCTGCAGGAGTCGAGTTGGACAGGACGCACACACACACGGTCAGGGCACAAACGTTTAAGATTCTGGAAACTCTAATGTTAAACTGGGGAGCGTGGCACAGGCAGGTTTTGGGGTTTTCATGTATAATTTCAGTGTTTACACATCTTATTGCGATTACAACTTAAACGATGATTTCTACTGAACATTGAGACTTTCAAAAACACATTTTGAACCAAATGAAAGTATAGATCTGTGACTGAAGCTTCTAGCGAAAGAATATTTATGAATAGTGTTTTATTGAAGAAAATGAGAGAAATAGTTTATTCTGTTTTGACATCTTGATTTAAAGTGCACATGACAGGTTTTTATGATTGTCTCATTTTTACTTTATTTGGAGTATTTAAACCCGCTGTAAATATAAATTATAGTTTTGCACCAATCGATGGGCTGTTTGTGTAGAAAAGTGAAACAATCTGAAGAAAATTAGTACAGGAAGTGACATCACACCAGGGACAGTTACTATTAAGCAGAATTTACACAAGAAACGACTCTTTTGACTCTCTGAACAAAGTAAAACTGCTCTCACATATTTTTATTGGTCATATATTAAAAAAAACTGTGCCATTAGATGAGTTTTGGCCCAATGGTTGCTGGGTCATTTCTTAGTGTGATGTCATCAATTAGAAACGGGAAGTAAAATTATAAACATAAAAAAATGACTATTCTTACTAATGCTTAAACTGTGGGGCTCAAGTTGTTTGGTACCAAAATATGTCAAAAACAGACATTTCAACAACAAATATCGGGAGTTTAAAACTATTTCCACTTTCACAATTTGAAACTAAAACATTAGATTAAGCGCTGTGGCAGATTCAGATTCTGAGTAAAACACGGCATTGCACAGTCATTTCACAGTCATTTCACAACCGCAGTTGGAGAATTAAATATTGCTGATTCGACGTGTTGCGATACACAAAAAAAAACATAAAACCACACGCAAATGAGAACCGGAGGAAGCAGAAGGTCCGTGAGCCATCGGCGTGTGATCGAGAGAACAGGAAGTGAAACCGGAGACCTCCAAACGCAGGAGAACAAGTTTATCGCAGTCTTGCAAACAGAGAAATCACAGAAACCATGCCAAAACGACTGCAGATCGCCGGCTCGTCTCCACGCTAGCGCTTTGCCTGTCCCGCTGGACGGCATTAAACCCGTTTCATTCAACGCAATGAAGACACTTGCGTTCAATGACTTTCTGTGGAACAAAGCTCAAGCAGCATATCTCCGTGGAGACGAACGGGTCAATGACCGGCGCGATCAAGCTAACTAGCGCGGTAAAAAAGAACATCTCGGAGAATATTGCACTCCAGAATCAGATGCAGACAGCGCGCAGCCGTCTCGTTTTGACCCCACGAGCCGCTTTGGAACATAAATCTACTCGTAAAACACTTAGAACGGTTTTCACCACATCCACAACTTTGATGACAGGTTCCTTCACGACGCGGTCTTCTCACCTGACAGTCCGGTTGACAAGTTGGGCTCTGAATCGTTTCTACACTTTGATCAATCTGGACAGGCTCCCGTCACAACAAGTCAAACCATTGTTCAAATAAACCCGAGTAAGAGAAAAGCACTAAGACATTGAAACCCGAGAACCGTTGACCTCCTGGTTCCAGCGTGAGCACTCACCTGGAGCCGCCTGGTTCATGTTGAGTTCACTAGTGATCAGAATCTCCAGCACCTGCACCATGGGGTCCACTCCAGATTCAGCCCTGAACAAAATTCAGAAGCAAACATGAAGGAAATGCGATGTTTCAGTTAATGTGAAACTGAAGCGAGCCGTGACTTTGACTCTGCAACGACGTGTTCAGTCCAAATACGCAGCAAATGTCAATGAGCTAATCAAAACTAATCAATACTTGAAATTTAGTCATCGATTAGCTGTTTTCTGGACAATCGAGCTGCTTTAGCATGTGACTAAATGTAGAGGGCGCCATCACAGCAGAGAAGAAACTGTGATAAAGAATGACGAACGAGCCTGAACTGAAGCTTCTGGAGTTTCTCTTTGTCGTTGAATGAAGCCTTAAATAACGAAACTAATGAGATGAAACATTCGGTGCCTTGCCTGGTCCAGAGGATTTAAAGAGACATGTGACGTTTACCGACACTGACAGTTAAAATGACTTGACCTTCAGATCTCCCTCAAGTGTATGGATGACTCAGATCATCAAAAGGTAAAAAAAAAAAAACATTCTTCGATTTAGTTCCGTTAATGTATTTAACAATATAAAATACTCAAAAATGTGTCAGGGCTCCAGACTTACTTTTGTGGGAACTGTCCTGGAACCGCCCTGAAATACTCCCGGGGACCGCCCCCGGGGACCGCCCTGAAACACTCCTGGGGACCGCCCTGAACACTCCTGGGGACCGCCCTGAAACACTCCTGGGGACCGCCCTGAAACA
This sequence comes from Chaenogobius annularis, assembly GCA_015082035.1. Taxonomy (NCBI): domain Eukaryota; kingdom Metazoa; phylum Chordata; class Actinopteri; order Gobiiformes; family Gobiidae; genus Chaenogobius; species Chaenogobius annularis. The sequence goes on along the minus strand of BJKM01000581.1, from coordinate 214,605 downwards.
CTCCTGGGGACCGCCCTGAAACACTCCTGGGACCGCCCTGAAACACTCCTGGGGACCGCCCTGAAACACTCCTGGGGACCGCGCCTGAAACACTCCTGGGGACGCCCTGAAACACCTGCTGGACGCCCTGAACCACTGCTGGAGACCGCCCTGAAACACTGCTGGAAAACCGCCCTGAAACACTCCTGGAAACCGCCCTGAAACATCTGCTGGAAACCTCCCCCTGGAACGCCCTGAAACACGAAAAAAGTAAAAACGTTTCTTATGCAGGACGTGGACCATGCTCTGAGGAGACACATGTTCACTGTGGCACACTTAAACTCTTGAAATATTCATAAAGCTCAAGTGTGTGATGAAGAGGCCTCTGCACCTCCTGAAGTGAGACAAAACATCTGATCTGAGTCTGGAGCTCTGGACAGCATGAGGAGACTTCATGAGGAGAGCACGAGACGAGGACGATTGGAATTCTACTCCACTTTTCTGGCTAAAATACACATTTATTTGCTTTGAAGTGTGTCAGACAGCTTTTTACGAAGAGTCTTCCTCTCCCCTCTCCTCCCCTTCTCCCTCCCCTTCTCCCCTCCTCCTTCTCCTCCCCTTCTCCTCTCCTCACCCGGTGTTGTTTCTGAACAGCAGGGTGAAGAGTCTTCCCACCCTCCTCTCCTCTCCCTCTCCTCCTCCCCTCCCCTCCCTCTCCCCTCCTCTCCCCTCCTCTCTCTCCTCTCCTCTCCTCCCCTGGTGTTGTTCCTGAACAGCAGGGTGAAGAGTCTTCCCCACCTTCCCCTTCCCTTCCCCCTTCTCCCCTCCCTCCTCTCCCCTCTCCTCCCTCCCCTTCTCCCTCCCCCCTTCTCTTCTCCTCTCCTCTCCCCTCTCCCTCCTCTCCACTCCCCTCCACTCCCCTCCACTCCCCTCCACTCCCTCTCCACTCCCTCCACTCCCTCCCTCCATCCACTCCCCTCCACTCCCTCCCTCCCCGGTGTTGTCCCTGAACAGCAGGGTGAAGAGTCTTCCCCACCTTCCCCTTCCCCCTTCCCCCTTCCCCTTCTCCTTCTCCTTCTCCTTCTCCTTCCCTTCTCTTCTCCTTCTCCTTTCCCTTCTCCTCCTCTCCTCTCTCTCCTCGTTCCCTCTCCTCTCCTCTCCTCTCCTCTCCTCTCCTCTCCCCTCCCCTCCCCTCCTCTCCTCTCCTCTCCTCTCCCCTCCCCTCACCCGGTGTTGTTCCTGAACAGCAGGGCGCTGAAGTTCTCGGCGAGGCCTCGTGGACTCAGCTGGTTGCGGTGCGAGTGGAGACAGACTCTGGAGAGGTGTCGGATGACGCTGAGGAGGGTGAGTCCGTACTGAGGCGGGGTCAGAGAGGAGGCGGCGATGGTCCGGAGGAGCTGAGCGCACTCCTCCAGCTCTCGCACGTCTGCACGGGAACGTTAGAACAACACACTTAACACTTAGAAACAGACGGAGAGCAATAAAAACACCATTGATTGACTCAGGGCTGCAACGAACCATCATTTTGCCAATCAATTTGTCCAGCGATTACTCTTCCGATGTGTTGTATAGAACGCAAAAGTCACGTGAGGAGCAGATTTTGACTAAACTGGACCAGATGAAGCTGAAGCGAAGCGTTTGAGGATCGGCTGGAGCACATTTATGGAGTGTTTTCATCAAATACACAACATTTACACATCATTTTCATGGAATTACGGCATAAAACGTCTCTTCTCGACTCATGACACGTTTTGGAACCCACGTGCAGACACGTTCTCAATTACATCCATGACTAAATCCGTTGCGATTAACCGATGAACTCGTTGCAGCCCAAGATTGAACCAATGCGAGATGGATCGACGTCGCGTGGCGTTCACTGACCCTGCACGGCCTGGATCATGTCACCCTGCAGCGCCGTGGGCAGGACGGGCCCCGGCAGGTCCTGGAGGAAGCGCACCACGCCTTCACAGAGCGACGACACCTCCAGCTGCTCCAGGTCTGCACACAACACGAGCGTGAACAAAAGCCTTGTAAAAAACGCTCTAAAAAGAGCCAATTAGAAACAAAAATGAACAAAAGCGATCAAATTAAGATTATAAAGTGATATTTTTTTCACAGATATTTCACATTTGTCTGAGAACTGAACCTGGACTAATGCGTTTAAAGACACGTCTGAGCACATTTCTGTTTGGGTTGACCCAATACTGTTCTCACTCCAAATCACGATACAAATGTCAAAGTACAATAGTAAAGTATATTATATAATATATCTCAGTGAACCCTTTTCTACGTGAACCAAAGGAGCAGTCATTATTCAGTTCACGTCGTAAATAAGTCGTAGATGTTCATTAGTCGAACTTCTACAACTCAAATGTCGATGTCGATGGTTAAAACTCAAGGTAAACGTCTGTGTTGTGTGTTCGATTAGCCTTCTCAGACCTGTTTCTGCCAGCTGCCGGGTGTCCAGAGCTCCTCCGCTCACGCTGCGATAAACAGACGCACTGTCGATACCTTAAAGAGAGACGGAAAAGAGATCCCAGTGAGTTTTATCAGACTGAAGAATGTGGCGTTCCTCTTGGACGGAGCGGGGTCTGTTTCGGTCTTTGTTTTCAAGACAAACCCACAAACTGGCTCAACATTCTACCAGTGTTGGACAAGTAACTCTGGGAAATTAACTCAATTCTTCATAACTAATTACTCACTCCAGTAAGAAAATACTTCATTTCAAAAGTAATCTGATTCCAGAAACCTGAAGTTCAACAACCGTCTAAAAATATCCGACTGCATGAGATCAGAATCATGAGAAGTTTCCACTGCTGATCGTTTGACTTCTCTATTTTTGTTGTTAAACCTCGACTTGCACAAACTTAATATGAAACATAAACGTGCAGACACAGCCCCGTGTTTCTGCTGGAGCCGCTCTGACCCCACCACGGACCACTCGGATCTGCAGACTCAACAGTTAAAAACACGCTCACGGGGGGAGGCGGGGAGGGCATCCGGCACGCACCTTTGCTCTCCACGGCCTCCATGAGTCGACCGAGCAGCGGAGGAGCCGTGTCCGGGGGTCCGAACTGATCCGGGAGGTCGGGAAGCACGAAACCTGACGAACACACGGCACAAACGGGTGGGAGTCAGTCAGAAGGCCTCAAATTCGAACTACTCCTGCCGTTTACTCAAATAAACACAAGAAGAACATGTCCTTCATCAGGTGGCGTTTGATGTGTAAAAATGGGGGAAATGTCACATATTTTGGACTTTTAGTTCAGTTTAAATGTCTTGCTTCATTTTGTTCAGAGACATGTACAGACTGTTTGGAGTGAACAAGAGCTGACGGAAAGTTTGTGTAAAAAACAAAATATTTTGACACATGAAGGCAAAACTTGAATAAATTAAGATAAAAAGGACATTAAATTCACAATGTCCCGTACAATACAAAAGACACGGGTGGATTCAATTAAACAGTTTGGTTGTTTACACATGAAAGCTTTTGGTGAGAGAGAAAACTGAAGCCAATTGAAAACCAAAAAAAAAAGGTTCAATATTCATTTTGGGGCAATTTTTTGTTCTGCTTTATTTATGTATTTATTTTGCCTTATTTATTTTGCTTTATGTATTTATTTTTGCTTTATTTATGCATTTATTTTTGCTTTATTTATTTATTCATTCATTCTTCTTTTTTTTAAAACAATTTTAATTTTTTAGAAGATGGTTAAACTGGGCTTATCCTGCGTTAAATCTGTGACATAAAGTCGTCTCCGTTTCCGTTTTCAGTGATCTTTTCCTGCAGAAGAATGAAGAGGATTTATTCAGTTTTATTTATGGAATCAGAAGTTAAATTTAACTGTGACCTTTGCACTTTTACACCAAATAAACCTGGAGCCGCTCAAATAAAAGTAAACGCGCCAAGCTGACTCAGCGTTTCAGTGAAAACAGGAAGAGCTCGGCGCACCACGCTTTCAGCCGTTTCCTGTAAAAGCCTCAGATTAAACACGAAGAAAAGATTTAAATGTACCTCTATCATCTTCTGAGAACGGGATGATAAACGCTGGTTTAGAGGCTTTTCCAACATTTAGTTTCAAGTTCGACTGTTTTTGCTCATTTAAACACAAACATCTGCGGCATTCGTCCAAATAATGATGAAAAACAAATTAAAAAACTGTTTTCAATGATCAAATACAACCGCCAAAAACCTGGTTATGAGCAATGTTTATATTTACAACTAATTTAAATTAAGATAGTTTGTGTATTTTGATAATGGGGAAAGTGGGACTGTTTCTCAAAATGAATCTTATTGTCTTGAATGTGACACACATTGTAGAAATTACGATATAGTAAATATCTTTAAGGTTACATAGCCCTAACCATATTAATTTATACATTTTTACTGGCATTTCAAAAAAATAACCTCATATCCACAAAACCCTTTATTTTTAATTCTGCGCACGTCTCAATAATTATTGTAAGTTGAATTGTAAGTTATAGTATAAAGTGCAGGGATTTCAAAATAAAACTGGTCAAATGTCATTGTCCCACTTTACCCACATGTTTGTCTGGACTGAAAGGACTCTAAAACAAACGAAAAGACCTTTTAGAACAAAACCAGTGACATCATTACATCAAAGTGTTTAAAAAGTCTCAATGTTCAATAGAAATAACCACTTAACTGGTCGACTACTAAAATAATCGTTGGCTCTACACACAGTTTGAATCTGATGTAATGAAAGCGTTCTGATGCCAACTGACCTTCAGACTCGGAGTCGGCCCGGGCGGACGCAGCGGAGGGCGGTCTGGGGGGGCGGGGCTTGGGAGTGGGAGGCGACATTCGCTTCCTGCCCACAAACTCGACATACGTCCCGGGAAAATCGCCTTTCTCCTGAAGAGCCAAGCACAAAACAAGCGTTACGCTTCGTGCCACAAGGGTCAGTGCTGGACCCTGCTCTCTTCAAACGACACCTCTTTCTGTAAATGAAAGTATTTATGAACTTTTTCTGTTAATATTAATATTAATAAAATACCAGTTGTAATGAGGCTTTTGTTCAGTCCTGACCTTGCGCATGAGAGAAGAATCAGACTAGTCAGGAAAAAGAAAGGTTTGCTGAATTGCAAGAAATAAATACTTCTGAACAAAAGAATAATAATGAAAAATCAAAGGCTAAACCAAACATTACCAGAATATTTAGTTTAGTTAAGTAGATCATGCATCCGAATGTTTTAAATTCGATCAGAATCAGAGCCTCTTCACTTTTGGAGGACTTGGACATTTTCTATTTTCGTTTAGATTTTTTTTTAAAAAAGATGTTTCGAACTACTTTTCCAATTTTTTTGGCACGTAAACTTTATTGGACAAGACGGTGCAGCATGAAACAGGGATAAACCCTATAATCTGGTACAAGCCCTTGGGCATTATGTAACTCTGCGCCGTCCTGTGAAATAAAATAAATAAACAAAAAAAATAAAATGAAGGAGATATAAACTTCGTACATGTTGGGTCTTATTTAACACACAGGCAGACCGAGGGTAAACGGGTGTGCAGTAAAATACGATTTGCACTTTCACCACATTTAATTTCACGTTGCTGTTGTCGGCACTGATCCTGTGCATTTCCCCTTTTCTCCGAGCGGCTGTGGTCAGGACACTCTGTCCCTGTGACTGGACAGAAAGCAGCCTCTCTTTCTTTTTCAGCGAGTTCGCATCAAGCTAACACTTTAGTATTTCTCTCTTAATTCTCCTGCGATCGGCCGACTGAAGTGCTGCCACTGTGCGTTAAGATCACATGTGTCAAACTCAAGGCCCGTGGGCCAGATGTGGCCCGCCAGCCGTTTTAATCCGACCCGCAGAACATTTCTAGTTTATATTTATTAATTTCCAATAGATATATAGTGTTTTTATTGCTAGTACTACAATTCCCACAATCCTTTGCAGCCGCGGCCCCTCCCCCGCGCTGCTCTGCGCTGCTGTGTGTGCTGCCATCGCATGTGCGTCGCACACTTTACAGACTTAAGTAGAGATTTGAGCAGGAAAAGAGACGTGTGGTTTTGAGAAACACGAGGAATAAAGAAAGGAGGCGGTTTTGTGGACGTTAGAGCTGTGCTAAAAATGTCGCTAATGTGGAGCTAACAACAAGTAAAGAAACTTCTTTGCTGACAACTCTGTGAGGAAAACATCCAAACCATTACAAACCTTGGACAGATCATGAGCCACAGGTTTTTTTATTATCCTAAATACTTTCAAAGCTATCCATAACCTGGCTCCACCGTACATCTCTGACCTCCTCCACATCTCCACTCCCTCTCGCTCCCTCAGGTCCTCCTCCTCTCTCCAGCTCTCTCTGTCCCCTCTTTCCGTCTTATTTCAATGGGGGCAGAGCCTTCAGCCGCTCTTGCTCCTCAGCTCTGGAACTCTTCTCCCTCCTGACCTCCGCAAACATAGACACCCTTCCACTTTTCAAATCCAGACTCAAAAACTCACCTGTTCAGACAATCCTACACCACATAAACTCAGTCACTCAACACATCATCCAGTTCTGTACTGTGGGTTTTATTCTGTTGTTTTATTCTGTTGTTTTATTCTCTTGTACAGTGTCCTTGGGTGTTCTGAAAGGCGCTTTTAAATAAAATGTATTATTATTATTATATTATTACAGGTAAAAACACAGGTCAGAGTGTAATGAAGTATGAACATGACAGAGTGAAGCTGCTGTGAGCTCTCATTTGATTCACTACATGAATCATTTGTCACTAAAATAATCTTAAACTATAAAAACAGTGAGCTCATATTGCGTTTGTGCAGCAATATCAACATCTGTGATATCAACATTTAATGTCAGAATCATATCACAAGTCCATGTTCCTCGACCTGCTGCTGCTGCATGAATATGGACTCAGTCTGTCGCCTGCTGCAGATGTGTGCCACAGTGTCCACAAAGAACTATTACAAGGCTATATAAATGTTTTAATATTTTGTTATTGTTTTATTTTTTACATTATGTTAGGCTCGCGACCCAGCCTGAGCATCGAAATTTGGCCCGTGCCCAAAATGAGTTTGACACCCCTGATCATACACATTCACGCTGAACTTCCTGTAGCAAGACAGAGCTCCCTTATCCCGATAACGATATTTTAGCAACGCATCAGAATGTGCCAAAACATATGTGTAGACGCGTGTGTAGACGCGTGTGTAGACGCGTGTGTAGACGCGTGTGTAGACGCGTGTGTAGACGCGTGTGTAGACGCGTGTGTAGACGCGTGTTGAGGTTCAAGTGTTGCAAAAAACATGAACAGAGCATAAAATGTAGCTCAAAAGTGTAGAAATGCCACTTTATACTGTGTTTGTGTCTTTTTCAGCTCATTTTCATAGTTTTAATAATAGATAATACACTTGAATATTCTAATTTAGCAGATCTCTAAAACAATGCTATATTTTTCATTTTTCTGATACCTCTCCCACCTCGACCATGCGTTTTATTTGAAAACACAGCCTTTTTCCACGTTTTGTTTTTAGCGAGCCCGTACCTGGACACACCGGCGCCTGTGTCGGCGCGGCAGAGTGGTTAGCCTCTCACCTGCGTGGTCTCGTTGAATCCCGGCAGCCACCCGATCTCGGCCGGCCGCTCCTCGGCTCCGTTGGTGCAGCCCAGGGCGAGCAGCGCGGCCTTGGACACCAGCAGCACGTCGCCCACATGCAGGTCGATGTCCTCCTCGCGCTCTTTCTTGTAATCGTACAGCGCTCGGTACTGGAACCCCTCCGACGTCATGGTTCCAGAGGCTAATCGTACGCACAAAAATCTAACTAATCTCCTTTCGCCGAAGTCGTTTCTTGAATCAGACGGAAAAATGCGGTTTTGGCGATGGAAAGTTGGTCCAAAAAGAATGAACCTTATTGGACCTTTTAATAAAAAGTTTGGTGGTAAATGTTTGTCAAAGAAGATTCAAAATAGTGGTAAAGTGGTCAGAAGTTGTGAAAATCTTTGTCCAACAATTCCAAGGACAGTCCAGAAGAAGGGAAAAAATTTGCTTCTTTGAAAATCCACCAAAAATAATCTGGACAAATGGAAAGAAACACCTAAAAATGTCTTAAAATTCAAAATTGCCAATAACCAGAGATGAAGCAAGATGAATTCCTGTGTTAAATGAAGGTTTTAATGTGTTGCATTATCCGGATTAAATGATTATTTTTAAAACAGAAAACGTTTCAGGATTTACGTAAAACTGTGGAATGAATTTGGGGTTTAATTGTGAATCATTAACGAATGGATCGGAATTACATTAAAATAAAACAATTGTGGGAAATCTTTGGGAATTATCGACTTTATACTTGATATTGTCAAAAATGAGGAATGAATGACTTTGGGAATGGAAGTCAAAATTGCATAATAGAGAAATCATTTAATCATCATTTAAGTTTTACACCGTTTCTGAGGCGAGATGACATACAATCTTCCAAAATGCTGAAAAAGTGATGCGGGGAATGAAGAGATTTACCTTTTGGAAAATAAATTCACGCGTTTTACTATTTAAAAATAAGAAATGAATCCCTGTTCATATTTAAATAATGGATATTTTAACCATTCGAGATAAAGTCTGATGGTTTTAGGCAGGTTATTTTGAAAGAACGATGGCTTTTTTTACAGTAAATTCCTTGAGATTATTTTACTATTGTGCCGTGAGTCGAAAAAATAGTTATTTGTTTTGAAATATTATTAAAGTTTGTTGCACCCTGATGATCGGAACAGTCTCGGTTTTAGCAGCAGAGGTTGTGGGAGAAATGTTCTGGGACCTGAGAGTTAAAAACAAAATAAAAAATGCAAATAAAGGTAAAGATAATGGCGTGGATTTGTAGAAAAATACGAGGTTTGTTTTCCTGAGGTCACAGCGGGAGTCGGTGGTGCGTCTCGCCGCTCTCCATCCTGATCAACGCGGCGTCATTCGGCCAGAACATGGGGGGAACGCGCCGCCGCCATCGTTGGGAAGAAGCGCGGGGCGGGGCGTGGGGAAGAAGGGGGCGGGGCCAACATCTGGAGCTGCGTCTGGAGGAAACGAGGAAAAAGGGGATGAATAAAAAAACTGTGGAAACCAGCAGCAGTCCAAAGGTCTGAAGTGGACATACAGGAAATACACTGAAATGATCTGAACTTAATATGCTCCAATTCTTCTTTCCTTTTGTGATGCCACGCCCTTTTCTATTTTTATTCCTCTACTTACCTTATGTTCTTCCTGGTGGGTTTGTATGAGTGTGTGTACGTGTGTGTACGTGTGTGTACATGTGTTTTTATTTTATTCTATTTTTATATTTTTTTCCCTTTTTTCCCCTGTGTTTTTTTATTATTATTATTTGTATTATATATTTTTTTTATAATGTTTTTTTTTCCTTTTCTGTTGTTGCTCTGTTGGTTTTGTTGTTCTATGTTCTAATAAAAAAAATATTGAGTCTATTGGTTAATGAATAAAAAAGTATTGTTTGACTAAAGATGTAAGCATGATTGTCATTCTAAGTTCATCTCTTCTGTGAACCACATCTTAAGAGTTGAACTGTTGACCTTTGTGTCCTCCATCTTGAATAGAGACGTCACAATATCAAAAATGAGTGTTTCGATTATAGTGAGAAAAAAACATCACAATTTAACGATTCTTCACCATTATTGAGACTGATTAAACAACAGTGAAATCTTTCATTGTCTTTCATTCTCGTGGTCATGTGACATTTAGTTCAATTTTTTGAACTGCATTGAACAAAATATATTTAATTTTGCTTCTAAAACTGTCACGATTATAATTGTTAAGTTCTTACGATTATACTGTGACCTGAACACTCTCGATGATCGCTTAACCCAACACTCTTGACACCCGTAATCTTGAAACGTAAGATCATTTGGGATAATATTTGGAAGACCCCACATCAAACACGAGTCAGACATAACCCTGTATGTGTCGCACAACATCCTGAGACCTTCTTTTGACCCAACAGAGATGAGCTCGGGCTGGAGGTGTTAACGTGGCCCAACTGGCTTTACCGACATGGCGCGCGTCGTGATCCTGCACTCGCCCGGACCCCTCGGCACGTCCCCGGTCTACTTCTGCAAGAACCATTACATCACCCAGAGAAAGGATTGATTAGTCAAGTCGAGGGCGAAGCGGACGGGAAACTGGCAGAAGCTCGAGACTTTGATCTGACCCAACTGCACTTGTAAAGCCGAAGGACGCGCGGGAATTAACGCAAAAACCGCCATCGGAACAGAAAAATGTCCACGTGCCAAAGTTCACGATCGGAAAACAACCCATCGCGAAAAGTTATAATAAAATGAGTCAGTGTTTCATGATTGGGAAACCCTGTTCTAGACCCTTCTAAAAGTATTCAGGAACACTAGTTTTAGACTGGATTAATATCTAAGTGGTTTTTTTTTTTACATCACACACAAAAGCCATTGTCCTTCAACCATAAACTATACTGATAAACATCTAAAACCTGCATAACAAGACTCCACGAAGCATTTGGTCAGTGGAAATTTAACTTCCAAACCGACGCATGATGTTTTTGGGGACGATAAAGGAGTGAAAAACCTCTTTAAAACGTGCCTTACGTCTCGCATATAATTAACTCGACCAAACTTCTGCAGCGTCGGCAGGATCCGTCCTTAAAATGTGCTCGTGAATAACTGAATGGGACTATTTTGGACCTGGCCACGGTTTTTGCGGATGTCGAACTAAACATCAGCTGAGCAATAAAAAGGCAGAAAAGTTCCACAGGAAACCGCAGCCACATCACAGATCTGCCTCATGATTGGCCAAAAGCACATCTGCGGAAAGATTCCATAAGGCGAAAAGACAACAATGTGAACAATCACCATTACTTTCATTTTAACAGATCCAAAGATTAAACAATTAGGGCTGAAACTAACTCAACTTTTTAAACAAATTTTGAACCAAATAAAAAGGTGTAAATTTGTGGATGAAGCTTCTAGAGAGAAAATAGTTGAATAAAGTGAGTTATTGAAGAAAATCTGAAATTGTTCATTATATTTTTGACATTTAGATTCAATAATGTCACCGTCTTTGTTATAAAAGCTCTTTTTGTCTGTGTTTCAGAGTCTGTTTAGTCCAGACAAACATTGGCATTAGAGAAACACAATCATGGTTTATTATTTAGTGCATAATCAACATCAGCAATTAGTTGTTTTTTTTTAATTTGTCAGAACTATAATAATATCCATCAACTTGGATTTATAGGAGACATTAATAACATAAAAACTGATTCCAATTAATTTGTCACCATAATAAGGCTAAAGCTACATAATTATCCAAGTCACTGCATAAATATGTAACGAGACAGTTATATAATAGGATTGTTCATTTTACCAGATCATTATTTAATTACCTTTAGATGTTCCGTTTACATAAGACTTTAGAACTGACTACACCGCACACACGAGTCTTTAAAGTGAGGTTTACATATTTTTCAGTTAATTCACCACATTTCTTATAATTACTCAAAGCCGATTTAAAGACAATAACAGCTGTGAATTAAATCAACCACAGAACTGTTATTATCAAAGTTGTGTATAGTCCATTTCTTTACATTTTTACCGAATTTGACGGTTTTGCAGTGACATTTCGTTTCCTGTACGTATTAATAATAGATAGAGGTTTTGTGAACAATTGCAGTCAAATATGTAATCAGAAACATATAATGAAGATTGTCTAAAGTCTCAAAATAAAGATTTACGAGTCAGATCGTACAAAAAGTGCATAAAGATAGGAGTCGTGAGAGAAGACAGTGGGCGCCTGTTATTCGGGGGAAACGCCAGTGAAGGGTGCGTTAGCCGTTAGCATTTAGCCCGCTCGGGATTGTCGCTCACCGCTTGAAAATCCAGCATTAAAACGTCTCTTTGACGCAAAAAGCGGGGGCCATCGTCAAGTGGAAACGCCAAACAATCCGCGATCACGATTCAGTAACGTCCAAAAGGGAAAAATCCACAGAAATGCGACTAATTCCTTAACACTCGTGGCTTCAGACCTCTGGCACAGGATTATGTCAAGCTAGCACAATTAGCCCACATCCGGTTTGAGGCGTCAACGTAAAAGTGGCGACGTTTCTCATAGTAAAAACCCCGTTAAACGCTAAATGTTCACACGTTATCAATTGTACGTGCTTACATCTTACATGCAGCTTTACTGCGCGTGTGAATGCGTGTTTTAGTTGTTGTTTGGTCGCGTTTTAGTCTGTTACATAACTGGATTGACAAACCTACATCGTCTTCGTGACCTGAAGTGTAACGCGGCTCTCATTTAAATTTTTTGTGACGTTACCGTCGAAACATGTCGGGGAAACGCCTCTTGGTTGTTTTGGTTTTCGGTCAAGCAAATAATGTTGGTTTCAAATGATATAAAATGTGAAAATAACGGTTTTTGACAGATCGGGCAGAGACGTCTGGGAGGCACGGCTCCTACGTCACATCCGGTAACCCACTTTCAACGCGAGAGAGGAGGAGAGCGGGAAGTAGAGCCGGGCCGATCCGTGACAAAAGGCGAAGTGACGAGTGTGTTGATGGGGTCGAGCTGCGCCTGCGCTGGCCTCGTTTCTCCAGACAGCTGCGTGAGCGTGCGTGTGTGCGGAATACGGGCCAAGGAGACTAATTCAATAATAATAATAATAATAATAATAATAATAATAATGACTGCGGAATGTTTAGCTCACATTAGCTCACATTCAGTACACAGAGCATCATTTGCGATACATAAACTCACATAATTTATACAGAACAAAAGAAATATCTTACCTTGTCATTAAAAATCAACTTTGAGCAAATCAACAGAAGACTAAATGTTTCCCATCTTTGGTGTTTTATGGCGGTTGGTATCCATGGTGTTACATTACCGCCAGTCTCAAGACTTTAGACGTTATTCTTTCTTTAGACTTTATTCTTTAGACTGTATTCTTTAGACTTTATTCTTTAGACTTTATTCTTTCTTTAGACTTTAGATTCTTTTTCTTTACTTTATCCTTTCTTTAGACTTTATTCTTTCTTTAGACTTTATTCTCCAGACTTTATTCTCCAGACTTTATTCTCCAGACTTTATTCTCCAGACTTTATTCTCCAGACTTTATTCTCCAGACTTTATTCTCCAGACTTTATTCTCCAGACTTATTCTCCAGACTTTATTCTCCAACTTTATTCTCCAGACTTTATTCTCCAGACTTTATTCTCCAGACTTTATTCTCCAGACTTTATTTTTATTCTCCAGACTTTATTCTCCAGACTTTATTTCCAACTTTTTCTTTAGACTTTATTCTTTAATTCTTCTTTTCTTTGGTGGGGGTGCTTACAGCCTTTATTCGAGAAGCCAGAAAATTATAGTTTATTATAGAGAGATTGACATTTCAATTAATCTAGTTCACTTTTGACAACTTTGGTTGCAAAGAAAACAAACTTACATTTCTACACTGGAAATATCAAAACCGATTGCTTGTTTATTCTTGTCAGTGAACGATTGAAAAGTGTATTCTGTAAATATGAGCGTTTTTAAATTCCAGTGCTTTTATGTCGTTTCCGCTTGAGATCAAATAAAGTCTGAGTCTGTGTTTGAATCGGCTGCTGGTTTGGACTGGACACAACTGCTGGGAAAATAAATACATTCTCATCAATATTAGAATAAAGATTCTTTGAAAGCAGTTTAAGGATGAACTTTTCATTTTACTTTACAACCACAAGAGAAACCGCACGAGGAGTATAAAATTATGAACGTATATAAGTCTTTGGTCACGAGTCAAACACAGTTCATGCTGCTAGTAAGTCATTCAAGTGTAAAAATACAGTGTTTTTAACAGTTTGTGACTGCTCATTCATTTATATTTGAATGTTATTTAAACTGAGCTTTAGCGGTTTTCTGTTCTTCTAATTCTCAATCGTCTTCTCTGCTTTAAAAGAACTCATTACATTTATGTGCAGCCAGAGATTTAAAATAAAACAATCTATTTGCAGTTCCATTTGCATAAATATAAATTCAAGACCCTTCTAAAAACACGCACAAGGATCTTTCTCACGTTCAGGCTGGAGACTGTAGATCTTTCCCACGTTCAGAGGCTGGAGAGTGTCAGATCTTTCCTTTCAGTTCAAGCTGGAGACGTGTCGATACTTTCCTCACGTTCAGAGCGGAGACTGTCAGATCTCCTCGATTCAGAGGCTGGAGACGTGTCAGATTTTCCTCACCTTCAGAGGCTGGGCTGTAGATCTTTCCTCACGTTCAGAGGCTCGGATCTCACGTTCTCACGATCTTTTCAGTTCAGAGGCTGTAGACGTGTCGGATCTTTCCTCACGTTCAGAGGCTGGAGACGTGTCGGATCTTTCCTCACGTTCAGTAGCTGGGAGACGTGTGATCTTTCCCTCAGTCAGAGGCTGGAGACGTGTCGGATCTTTCCTCACGTTCGAGACTGGAACGTGGTCAGATCTTTCCTCACGTTCAGAAGGCGGAGACGTGTCCGATTTTCTCACGTTCAGAGCTGGAGACGTGTCAGATCTTTCCTCACCGTTCAGAGGCTGGAGACGTGTCAGATTTTCTCGTTCAGCGGTGGAGAACCGTGTCAGATCTTTCAAGAGGCTGGAGACGTGTCAGATCTTTCCTCACGTTCAGGAGGCTGGAGACGTGTCAGATCTTTCCTCACGTTCAGAAGGCTTGGAGACGTGTCAGATTCTTTCTCTCAGAGGTGGAGAGTTCGTTCACGTTCAGAGGCTGGAGACGTGTCGGATCTTTCCTCACGTTCAGAGGCTGGAGACGTGTCGGATTTTCCTCACTTCAGAGGCTTGGAGAGTTCGGATCTTTCCACGTTTCAGAGGCTGGAGACGTGTCAGATTTTCCTCACGTTCAGAGGCTGGAGACGTGTCAGATCTTTCCTCACGTTCAGAGGCTGGAGACGTGTCAGATCTTTCCTCAGTTCAGAGACTGGAGAGCGTGTCAATCTTTCCTTCACGTTCAGTGAGATGGAGACGTGTGATCTTTCTCACACGTTCAGAGGCTGAGATGTGTCGATCTTTCTCGTTCAGTAGCTGGAGAGTGTCAGATTTTCCTCACGTTCAGGCTGGGAGACGTGTCAGACTTTTCCTCAACGTTCAAGAGGCTGTGAACGTGTCAGTCTTCCTCACGTTCAGAGGCTGGAGACGTGTCAGATCTTTCCTCACGTTCAGAGGCTGGAGACGTGTCAGATCTTTCCTCACGTTCAGAGGCTGTAGACGTGTCAGATCTTTCCTCACATTCAGAGGCTGGAGACGTGTCAGATCTTTCCTCACATTCAGAGGCTGGAGACGTGTCAGATCTTTCCTCACGTTCAGAGGCTGGAGACGTGTCGGATCTTTCCTCATGTTCAGAGGCTGGAGACGTGTCAGATCTTTCCTCACGTTCAGAGGCTGGAGACGTGTCGGATCTTTCCTCATGTTCAGAGGCTGTAGATGTGTCCCAGGCACCTCTCCCACAGTGAGATCTTCCCCTTCAGAAGCAGCCCCTCCTTAAGACTCAGACCCACCTGCTCGGACTGGACCACGTCGCAGTAGACCCAGATCTGGGCCTGGTCCCGGTTCATGTGAGCGTTACACGAAGAGGGGAGCGAGGAGAGCACGGGCCGCGAGAGGCAGCGCCACACCTGGACAAACAAGGAACATGTTTGAATTCACCGGCTTTTCCAATCACAAAAAACATCAAAATTGTATTGGAGCTTCACAAAGGTGTAATTAGTGGTAAAGTCTGTAATGTATATGAGCAAAGGGCCCCGGACCCCATACTCCCAGAGGACACCATGAGGGGCATGGTCGAAAGCCTTCTCCAGATCCACAAAGCACATGTGACTGTGGCAAACTCCCATGAACCCTGGAGCCCCCTCGAGCCCCCGATGAGAGTCTAGAGCTGGTGCAGTGTTCCACGACCCGGACCAAAACCACTCTGCTCCTGAGGTTCCACTATCGGTCCGATTCTCCTCTCCAGTACCTGAAATAGACCTTACCAGGTCTATCCCTCTGTAGTTGGAACACACCGTCCGTGCCCCCTTCTTGAACAGAGGGACCACCACCCCGCTCTGCCAGTCCAGAGGCACTGTCCCCGACCGCCACGCGATGTTGCAGAGACATGTCCAAGACAGTCCTACAACATCCGGAGACTTTAGCTATCGCATCCTCCCCCGATGCCCTGCCACAGAGGACAACGTCCCCGGTGGGTGCACAGTCCAGTCCCCCTCCAGGGACCCCAAGAAGGCCGGGTCTGCACTGGCCCACTGATGTAACTGGCCTTGTTTTATCGCTTGTCATTAGGGGCTTCTGAACCACTCTTGGTCCGCTCTAGGACCTATTTGCCTTAGGGGACCCTTCCAGGAGCATGAAGCCCCCGACAGCAGCCCCTAGGATCATTCAAGCACTCAAACCCCTCCACCACGTTAAGGTGGCATTTCAAGGAGAGGAATCATATTAACTAATAATGAAAATCAAAAAGAGTTTATTCTTTTTTGACTTAATAATGTCTTTGTGTTTTAGAGTCTGTTCAGTCCAGACAAACATGAACTTTGTGTCACACCGTTTTCTGAATTCATTTATCATAATCAAATGTATTCTTTTCAAGCTGTGAAGGTGTCACGCTCTAAACTGGAGCATGACCTTCACAGGTGAAACTCATGACTTTTAGACTCAGCGGAAAAGTTGGCCTCAGATAAAGATCCAGAAGAGTTGGCTCTCTAGACGGCTCGCGTTTCTGCTGAATCACAATCACAGCGGCATCATGGGAAATCTGACCACAGAAAACACACTGAAGATCTGCAAGAACATTGTGTTTTTGGAGTAGTTACTTTATCTGGTCATGAGTTACTTTCGTCACAATACTCTTCTTCTCTGCTTCTTCTCTGAGCCTCACAATAACATTCACATTTGTGTCTTTGTCAAAGGTCGCGATCTGGAGGTCTCCTGAGCCGTTTGTAACTCCAGAAACCATCTCAGACTCAAATCACCTTCTGTGTGCTCACATTAGCATTAGCTTTTGTTTATTTCCCCATTGTAGTTCCCTCTGCTGCCAGTAGATGGAGCACTGACACAAATTAGACACATTATTTTAAGTTCTAAAGCATGAGACGCCAAAGCAAAGGTACAAGAAGACATCTCACCTGCTCCATGTCGCTGCAGTTGTTCTCGTCGATGATCCACTTGACTCTCTGTCGCGGCTGCAGTTTGGACACGGCCTGCAGGAAGCGCCGGGACGAGCTCTGGACCCTGGTCTGGTCTTTGGTCTGGACTCGGTGCCTGAACACGGCCCAGCAGCGTTTGGACGGAGACTCTGGTTTAGATTCTGGTCTTGGGTCTGGGTCCGGTGGAGTCTCGGGGACAAACGGGACCCCTCGGCCTGGGCCTGGACTGTGGCGCCGCCTCCTTGTGGTCTCATGTCTGTCTCTGAGAGCGCGGCCCTTCTGTGAAAAATAATTGAATTTGTGATTAGAGTTTTGAGCGAACATTTTGATCAAGAGAGAACTCTGAACTCTGAACTCATCCAAGACCCATGTGTGTAGAGTCTGAACGACAGAGTTAAAGCTTCTACACAGAATAAACCCTCATGAGAGGTTTAGGTCTCAAAAAGGACAAGCCAGGTTCTTGTTCCTCTGTGTCCCATCGGCAGGTTTGTGGACAATCGGCCCACATTGAACAACTACAATTTTAGTTTCAACTTTATTTTGTCCCGTTAATAACAA
Organism: Chaenogobius annularis; assembly: GCA_015082035.1. Lineage (NCBI taxonomy): Eukaryota > Metazoa > Chordata > Actinopteri > Gobiiformes > Gobiidae > Chaenogobius > Chaenogobius annularis. The sequence goes on along the minus strand of BJKM01000581.1, from coordinate 196,917 downwards.
ACTGAACTTTCTTCCTCCAAAGTCTGAACTCTCCAAACCAGGTGTTTTCCCCCGACAGAGGACGGACTCTGAAGCCAAACCGTTCTCTCGCTCTTCCTGGTTCATGAAGACTTACCAGGGTTTGAGGACTGAACCCAGAACCACGGGCCTGGTCTGGACTCCCGGACGGCCCAGTCTGGTCTGGGTCCTGGGTCGGGCTGGTCTTCTCCCTGGTCTCCTCTGCGCTTGGGTCTGGAGCAGAGGGGATGGATGGTGGGGGCAGAGGGGACGGTGGGCGGGGCAGGGGGGACGGTGGGAGGGCAGAGGGGACGGTGGGCGGGGCGGGGACGGTGGGAGGGGCAGAGGGGACGGTGGGAGGGGCAGAGGGGCGGTGGGCGGGCAGGGGGGACGGTGGGAGGGCATGAGGGGCGGTGGCGGGGCAGGGGGGACGGTGGAGGGGCTGGGAGGGGCAGAGGGGATGGTGGGTGGGGCAGAGGGGACGGTGGGCGGGGCAGAGGGGATGGTGGGAGCAGGTCTGGCTGGTCTCAGAGGCCGGTGTCGGTCGACGATGAAGGGAAACCAGGGAGTGAAAACCTGACAGAGAAAAGAGAACGTTTGCTTTATGTCTGGCAGAAGCTCGTCTCTCCCTGTGTTCGTTCAGCCGCAGTAACTCCTGATTTTATCGCAGTTTTGGTTCAGCGTTTTAAACACATTTGAACCAAATAATGGTGTAAATATGTGCGTGAAGCTTCAGAGAGAGACTTTTACTGAATAAAGTGTTTTATTCATGAAAAATCAGAACTAGTTTATTATTTAGATTGAATAATGTCCGTGTTATAAACGGTCTTTCTGTATCTTACATAAAATACAACTGTGATCCTTCTTTTACACAGTCGTTTACTCCTGTTGAACATGAGTACAGACAGCTGGGAGGGCATCTGACACACGTGAGCACAGCTGTAAAGAGGGTCCAAGTTCACCTGAGGAGGACGACAGGGAAACGGAGCCAGGAGCTTCTCCGTCGTCTCAATCAGAGCAGAGAGGTTCTGGTCCGGTCCAGGCTTATAATGAAGAACCACATCCTCCATAGGCCAAGACCATCCCGAGACCAGGACCAGGACTAAACCAGGATCTGGACCAGGACTACAGGGGTCACGTCAGACTGTGACAGAGACAGAACAGAATCAACCATAATCTACATTTCTACATTCTGTTTTTCATTCCAAACATCTGGGTTTGGAAAGTGAAACAATCAAGCCAGAACTAAACCAGGTCTAAACCAGGACAAAACCAGGTCTAAACCAGGACTAAACCAGGACTAAATCAGGACTAAACCAGGTCTAAACCAGGACTAAACAAGGTCTAAATCAGGACTAAACCAGGTCTAAACCAGGACTAAACAAGGTCTAAACCAGGACTAAACAAGGTCTAAATCAGGACTAAACCAAGTCTAGACCAGGACTAAACCAGAACTAGACAAGGATTAAACCAGGTCTAAACTAGGTCTAAACCAGGACTAATACATGTCTAAACCAGGTCTAACCCAGGACTAAACCAGGTCTAGACCAGGACTAAAGCAGGACTAATCCAGGCCTAAACCAGGACTAAAGCAGGACTAATCCAGGCCTAAACCAGGTCTAAACCAGGACTAATCCAGGTCTAAACCAGAAAACATCACCCCTGACGCTGCTGAACATAAAAAAGACTTTATTCTTTTGAATTTGGAACATTTCTCTGACGGTTTTAAAGACAGACCAATAGAAACGTTTCTCCCCAACAGAAGCTCGTCCGAGGTTTGTTTTTAGCTTCTCTGCTAACAGCTAACGAAGCTAACAGGCTCACGTTAGCTCGATAACAACTCTATAAAATCCTGAATCGACTCAAACAAACCGTTGATAAAAGAGTTTAAATCTTTACCTGGAGGAAAGGAAACCGAAACATCCTGATTCTCTTTGGTTTGACTTTCTCCAAACGCCACAGCGCCGCGCAGTGGACACTACAGCGAGTTACACAGGTATCGTAATAATAATAATAATAATAATAATGTTGTGTATTCAAAATGTTCAAGATAAGAATAATTTATCTATTTAATCTCACTATCAGTGCTGCAAAAGAACAGTAAAAGAAATGAAAATAAATAACAGTAAAATGTGACTTTAAGAAACACTGACGTCGATTGAGTACATTTTGACACAAAGAAAATGTAGTCAGTCGGGGGGGGTTTTCCCCCCAATAAAATAGTGTTCACTTAATTGTCTAAATCCATAATAGTTTTAGTCAAACAGAAAAGATTAAACTATGATCCAACTGCATTGCGCCATGAACTGACCATTTCGTTTTCAACATGACATTGACGAAAATATTTCATTCGACAAAATGAACACTGGGTCGGACATAAAGATAATAAGATATACAACACTGTGAGAAAATATTACCAGAGCAATAGAGAAAAGTCAGTGAGTTTATAAGAATAATAAATGTGTTTCTATGAACGAGAGACTGTCTTACATCCAGTCACCGTCAGAGGGCAGCAGAGACACAGGGCCTCTCACTCTTGTTTAGAGAATGTCCAACGTTTTCACTGATTCAGAACGATAAAAAGTGACATTTACATGATCTATTTAGTTTCAAATAAATCTGACAGTTTGGCTTCACTGGCTTTCAGAGTTGTAATATTAATTCTAATATGTTGTATTCTGTGTTTTACCACAAATAAAAACTGAAAATCATTTGGAGTCGGTGCAGTTTTTATCTCCGTCCCTCTAACTTCTAACTTTTGTTCGTGAGGGATTCATGCATCGATTTTGAGGACTTTTTCCCATTCGAAAATATGTATTATTTCGTTTTAAATGTCTTAATCACCATGGAAACGGGCCTGATTTGACGGAGAATCATTCAAGAATTGTTTGCGCCAAAAGTAAACTCTGTAAACTGTTTTTATTTGCTCTTGTTAAATGTTTCTTATTGGTCTACATGTTTTTATGACGTGCCCGAGGTCGTTGTTTCTCACCTGGTTAAATCAAGGTTCATAAATACATAAATAAATCATTCTGAAGCCCAGAGACATAAAGCGTTACTTCTTTTGTCTCACGAGCTGTAAAAAGGAGTCATAAAACTGAGGATAATACTTTTTGCAATGTTTGTTTTAAGCAAATAAAAAAATAAAAAAAAAACAATTAGTATTTTGTCTGGTTAGGTTGGGGAAACGGAAACTTTATTGTTCCCGAACGTAAATGGCAGATTAAAAAAGGAAACGGCATAATAAGTGGCTATTTCGACCGTCCGCGTCATGGTTGAGATCGCACCACAAGCACAGGGAAAGTCATTGTGCAACAGGACTAAAAAACTGGGCCATAAACACTCTTTTTATTATTCAGAACACTTAAAAAACAGAAGCACACGTGTTTAGTTTTATTTTTAAAGTTTCTAAATCGTCTGCCTGAAGGTAAACGGCTCATTTGAGTTTTTCCTTGTGTCGTTTCCTCTGAAATCGTTGGCAAAGATGGCCCTTTCTTCTCATTCTTCTCATCGTTAGACTGAAGAGCTGAACTGTAGTTTTGTCTTCTTCTTTACGTCACATGACCCCGTTCTGACGCCGTGATTGGACCTCGGTGTAATATTGAACGAATGACACTCTTTCAGACCGGTTTTGTTGTGAATCGCTCTGAGACGGGTCTATTTTTGGTTCCAAACCTGGGAAAATGAGCTGTTTTTGAGGTGAAAACTGTTTTTCTTTTGCCGTGAAACCAAAAGCAGAGGTTTGAAGCGTGAGGACAAACAGAAGCACAGGACGCAGACCGTAAACTGTCATTATGTAAAGTGTTGTGTCTGAAACATGTAAACAGAGCGCTTTCACACCACATTCAAAACTAGATGTAAAATAATCATATCAACGAACACTGTGACAGAAGTTATTTTGTCGATTACGATTATGACTAAAAGTAATTTTCATCAACTAAGGTACTATTATTTTTGTCAATCAGAATCAGAATCAGAATCAGAATGAGACAAGTCAGTCAATCAGTCAAGTAATAAAAGTAAACTTTAAATTAATAAAAATGAAAGAGAAGAAGAAACAAACTCAAGAAACATGAACCAGGAGCAATGTCCTCCAGTTTACATGAAAACAATGCACTTTCTCTTTGCAGGAATGTTCAGTTTAACGTTCCCGAGGGCCAGATCTTTCGGAGGGCAACTGTAACACTACTGTAACAAAAATATCCCCAGCACTTTCAAAAACTTCAGTTAATACAATAAAATAACAATGGATGGATTTGTGACATTTTTGTGCGAAATAAAATACAAAACTCTCTACCAAAATTGCTTTGCAAATCTAGTCGTGGGCCAGATTAAATCGCTTGGAGGGCCTGATTTTGGCCCCTGGGCAGTATGTTGAATGGCCCTGTATTATGGCGTTAGTTTACTAAAAACAAATTTT
>BJKM01000581.1:122500-190000 GCA_015082035.1 Chaenogobius annularis | reverse complement strand
ACCCGAGCAGCAGCGTTTCTGGATGTACTGCAGCTGTTTTACAGCTCGTTTGGAGAGGCCAGTGAGCAGGCCATTACAGTAGTATAATCTACTAGAGACAAACGCATGGATAAGTCTCTCCAGGTCTGGTTTAGACACTATACTTTTGATTTTGGCTATGTTTTTTAGATGGTAAAAAGCTGCTGATGTTATTGATCTTAAAATTAAAGTTAAAATTCAAGTCTGACTCCATTATTACCCCCAGATTTCTAACTTGATTTGTAGGTTTTAGAGCGAGACTCTGGAGGTGACTGTTAACACTTTCTCTTTGTTTTCTGTGGGACCAAAGACGATGATTTCAGTCTTGTCTGAGTTCAGCTGGAGAAAGTTGTTTTGCATCCACACACTGATCTGTTGGATGCAGTGACAGAGTGAATCCACTGGTCCATATTCACCTGCCGTCAGTGAAACATAGATTTGAGTGTCGTCTGCATAATTGTGATAGGACACATTCTCGCTGTGTATCAACTGACCTAACGGCAGCATGTAGAGGTTGAACAGAAGGGGTCCCAGGATTGACCACTTGGGGACCCCACAGGTCAGGGGCATCTGGTCTGAGACACAGTTACCAATTTCGACAAAGAACTTCCTGTCTTCCAGATAGGACTTTAACCAGTTTAGCGCAGTGCCAGTGATGCCCACCCAGTCCTCTAGTCTCTGTAAGAGGGTCCCATGATCGACAGTGTCAAAAGCAGCACTCAGATCTAACAGAATTAAGACTGAGGCTTTGCCCGCGTCAGTGTTCAGGTGGATGTCATTTGTCACCTTTGACAACAAGCAGTCTCAATGCTGTGATGAGGTCTAAAACCTGACTGGAAAACATCAAATGAGTTGTTTATTAAGAGGAAATCAGTGAGCTGTTGGATAAACAAACCTTTTCAAGGACTTTGCCCCAAAATGGCAGATTAGAGATGGGCCGGTAATTACTCAGTACTGCGGCATCAAGACTGCTCTTCTTTAGGAGAGGCTTTATGACCGCAGTTTTCAAAGAAATTGGGAATGTTCCAGATTGAAGCGACATGTTAACTATTTGAGTGAGTGGTGCTAACAAACTGTTCAGCACAGACTTTAGAAATTTGGTGGGTAACACATCGAGGCAGCATGCAGATGAACTCAGACTGGTGATGATCTCCTGGACAGTTTTGTCAGTTATAGGTGCAAAGTGAGTCAGCTCTAAGTGTGTAGGTGGTTTGAGGGTTATTTTTTGCATTGTTAAAATTTATAGCATTTTTAATGCCCTGAACTTTGTCATTAAAGAATAATGCAAACTCATTACACTTGGATGTGGAAATGAGTTTTAACGGCAGCTGAGCTGGAGGGTTTGTTCATCTGTTTACTTGTGGCAAACAGGACACGCAAGTTGTTACTGCAGCTTCCAATTATTTCAAAAAAATATCCTTCCCTAGTTCTACATAAAATGAGGTTGTACATGTACAACTTCTCTCTGTAAATCTCTTTCTGAACCTAGAGCTTTGACTTGCGCCATTTTCATTCGGCCCGGCGGGACTCCCTTTTCTGTGCCCTGTCCGTATCATCATTTCTCCATGGCGCCTTCTGCTTATTTTTAACAATTTTATTCTTCATAGGGGCAATGGTGTCGAGAACAGTCAAAACACTAGATGTAACAGAGTTCAACAAGTCATTTACATTAGAACAAGAGACATTTTCAAAGTTAATCATTTCCATAAACAGTTTTCCTGTGCTGTCATTTATGTGTCTCCTCCGAACAACTGCAGGACCAGCTGGTGGTTTGGGAAAAACAGACAGGTCAAAGAAGACACAGAAATGATCAGACAGAGCAATATCGACCACATTGATGTTTGAAATATTAACCCCTTTTGTAATTAGAAGATCTAGAGAGTGCCTTCTGCTGTGGGTGGGGCCACTCATGTGCTGAGTAAGACCGAAAGTTTCAAGGACAGCATGAAGCTCTTTAGCGTTTCTGTCACAGATATTATCAACATGAACATTGAAATCACCTGTTATGACCAAACCATCAAAGTCTGTGCATACGACTGAAAGCATCTCAGTAAAATCATCAATAAAATGTTTGCAGTGCTGAGGAGGCTTGTATAAAACAATGAAGAGAATGGATGGAGACTGTTTTAGCTCAATTTTAAAGGCTACGTACTCAAATGTTGAAAATACCCCAAAGGACAACCTGTGGGTAACTATTTCATCTCTAACAAAAGCACACACACCTCCTCCCTTTTTGTTTTCTCGTGTTTCAGATTCAAGCATAAAGTTGGGTGGAGCAGACTCTATTAGAACTAAATTTCCTGTGTTTTTGTCAAGCCATGTTTCAGTTAAAAACATAAAATCAAGATTATAAGAAGAAATAAAATTATTAATTAAGAATGATTTGTTACATAAGGATCCGTCGTTTAGCATAGCAAGTTTCAGACTAGTTTCAGTGAGACTGGTCGTTATCTTTTTTACAGGGAATATGAATCAAATTTCTCAGATTGGGCAGTCTGACTCGCATTTTGTTTTCCCATCTGTGTGATGTTACTACAGAAATAGCACTAGGGGAGGCTGTTTGTACACAGGGCCCTGGGTTGTTTTTGATTTTTAATATGACTATAAGTCCTGGCAACGCTCAGACCCAGTGCATCCTAGCTATGGGAGATACCAGGTGAAAGGCAAGGCGGGATAGGTGGGGGGCTTTTGTTGGTGTAGCGGGAGCCGGTGAGAGTTTTGGGACCAGGTGAAAGGCGGGGGGTTTAGGTGGGGCGATTTTTGTCTGTGTAGCAACAGTCAGGGGAGAGTTCATCATCGTTGATATCAGAACTCTTGATCTTGCTATATTAATGCCTGATTTGATCAGATATTCAAGATGGCTGGGAAGGGCCCTGGGTGAGGGTGGAGATGGAAAGGAGAGTGAGGAATCTATAGTGGGAACAGATGTTGCAGGGGGGATCCAGGGCTGCTCTGAGGGCAGGGGCGATGGCAGGGATACTGCCGGGCCCGCCACAGATGGGTCCAAGGCCTTTGATGAGGACCGTGCAGAAAGAACTGAAATGACTCCTGCGCTGGCCGTGGTGAAGATTGCTGTGGTGCTGCTGCAGATGAGTCCTTTGCTGGAGGTGGTGGAGGTGATCATGGAGCAGCTGGAGTTTGAATTCTTTGCTGGTGGTGTAGGTGCGGGTGAGCGCTACACTTCCGTAAGAAGCTTCGACGCATCAACCACGCATCCGACATGAGGTCTATCAGTCCCACTGACTGCCAGGATGATCGTGCCCGGTAGTAAACTGATACCTCGCTGTACGCGGCGTCCTCACAATCATGGATGATCCCCGCGCTGCACACTGAACCAGGGCTGCGTTGCTGAGTATAAGGCTCTTACATATATCGGTGCGTCGGTTGGACTAACATCTGACGTCATATCTGCTGTCGCTTCGAAAGGGACCCAACGCACACTCTGCCGCGCACCGGCCATCAACAAGCGTTAGCCGATGACGAAGATGCGAACAACCGGGACCCATCAAGACGCTTGACCGGCATCATATAGCAGTAGGTCTCCGACTGGAACTGTCTACATCACTCCGTCTGCTCCGGATGCGGACCTGCTCTTCACTCTCCTAGACAATAACAGCACTTTCTTGCAGTACGGATGGGCGTCCGGACTGCAGTTTCGCCTGCCACAGGATACGAACCAGTATACTTCTCTATCCAACGAGGAGCCGCTGGTCTGCGCCGGAACGTCGCCATCGTGCCTGCTAATAAATCCTTTGGTGGAGGTTGTGGTTGTGGTGCTGCCTGATGTTGAAACATTGGCTCGGTCTCCTTTTGCCTGTTTTCCCTTTTTCCTCTCTTGTTTCGTTCCCCTTCCTTTGCCTCTTTTTCTTTTTCCCTCTTTTTTCTCTTCCCTTCCTTTTTTTGTCTTCTCTTTTTTCCTGCTAGTTATGGCTGATGGAGCAGGTAATTCTTCTCTCATTCCTCTCTTCTCTAACTATCTGCTCAGGACCCTGTCCAGGCCCAGTCCAATGCCTCAGAAAGCGTGGAGCAGGTTCTCTGTCAGCACCCTCACTCCACCTCTACAGACGTGTGGGCCATTTCTCTTAAACAGGTCCTCTCGTTTCCAGAATAGATAGAAGTTCTCAATGTAGTGCAATCCTCTTGTTGCACACTCTTTGGACAGCCATGTGTGCAGCTGAAGCAGCCGGCTTAAACTTGTTTTATCTTCCTGTCGATGTTTGGAAGAGGTCCACTTATGAATGTTTTTATTTCCATTTTGTCAATCATGTTAAATAACTCCAAGAAGTCTCTTTTCAAAACTTCAGTCTCTTCGCGTCGTATGTCCACTGCCCCAGCGCATGCACAATCAGCTGTTTAACTCCTTTATATGTGGCCCCAAAACATTAGAAATACGGGACGTAATCTCAGTGATTGTGGCGCTGCGGAAAAGAATGTGTTTTAATTTTTTCATGCATCACGTGACTTATCGCACCATCCCCAATCAAGACGACCTTGACGTTAGGCACAGATTCTCTCTCTGTCTCTGTCTGCCTTTTCGCCACGTCATGTCTCCCACTTTGTTCATTTACTTCAGTCTTTGAAAGCGGTAAAAATCTGTTTGTAAGCTGTATTTTAGGTGGCGTTACATTATCTTTGTATCACTTAGGCTTTGCACCGACTTTGTTCCAAGATGTTTGTTCCTGGTCTTTAGACAATTTTGGGAACGAAACAGAGGTCAGTCCGGTTTAGGTTGAAAAAGTAGCTGTTTTTCTTGTATAAAAATGTGGACTTCTTAAAACTGGATGACACAGGGATTGTATCGTGCAGTCCTTTTTCAGATTCCAAAGCAAATATTAATTTCTTGTCGAAAATTTCCAACAGCGTTTTACATGAGTTTGTTTCTCCTTTCTCACGGACATGTCGCTGGGTCGTCAAGATTTGTTGATTAAAACTTGAAAAATGCTCCTAAAATCCTTGGTTTGACTTAAAAAAGTCATAATAAAAAATGTTTGGAAGACAAAAACTGATTTAAAAGCAAAATAAATAAGGAAAGCAGCTGAAGCAGGCAGGAGCAAGCAGGGAAGCGTCTGCACTCTTCGGAAGCAGGAAGTACAATTTAGTCATAATCATGTCATTGTAACGAGTTACATTTAAACATTGATCTCAAGTGATATAAAAATTGTGTAATTTTCATGTGTACTATTTACTTTTACTCAAGTACAATGGGCTCTGTGCTTTACTGATTTTTCTGTCTTTTCTCAAATTAGTGAATCCTAATCAGACAATGACTATATATTTATTTAGAACCCATTGAGATCAAGGATGACCTGGGGCAAAGTGAGAGACTCAAAAGCACAAAAATCATGAAAACATTTAGACTAATCAGAAACATTCAAGAACAAATTAAAAAATAGAGTTTACGTTTAAAAGCACAGACAAATGCAAAGATTTGTCTTTTACAATAGCTCAAAAACCCCAAATCAAGACCAGTTCTCTAAAGCTGCAGGAGCAGCTTGAAACGCTCTCTCTCTCAGTCCTCGCACAGGGCACTAACATACATACATGTACATATCATGTGAGGGCGTGGCATAATGACCCTCACAAGTAGGAAGTGCACATTTACATATAACTTTATGCACTAAAAACATCCACTGTGTGAAGCTCCTGCACTGAAGAAGGCCCTCCAGCCTCAGGCACAGAGTTCACACAGAGTCTGACACAACCTGTACAGTGACACACAGGAGCCAACCATTTCAGACATTTTACAGTTGCATTTATGTCGAGAGCATCGCTATAATCCAACAGAGGGTAAAACAGGCTTTATTACAATAAAAGAACCCAAGTTTTACCTTGAGTCAATGTCTGTAGATGATGTTGGGCTAGAATGAAACACAGGAATTCATCATTGAGACAAACTCAGTCGTTTCCCTGAGAGGTCTTCATCAGAGGTAAACCCTCTGTTGACTCACGTCCATGAGAAAATGCCACAGCTTTAGTTTGATCTGAATTCAGCTCTAACTTCAGGAAACTCAAGCTCAACTGCACCAGGGAGAAAGCAGACTGTAAAGACTCGGCCCGTTCCAGCTGAGCAACAGTAAGTCACTGTATCAGGTGTGCAAAAATGATCATTCACATTTAACAGATCAGCAAATATTATTAAGATAAATACAGAATAAAATAGGGCTTAAGATGTTGTGTGAAAGAGCGCGGAAGAGCACGAGTATGAGACAGAAAGTCTGCGATGACGGGGCGAAGACACGGAGGCTAAAGTGAACGGCTCACGGAGCTAATGCTGCGAAATGACTCAGAGTTCCAGCTCAAAGCACCAGGTGTCACTGGTCTCACTCAGCAAAGTTTTGCAAACAAGTTTCTTATTTTAAGTGACGTGACATAAACGCTAATTCATTCATAACGACTGTAACTGTTTACAAACAGTCAAGTTAATTAGTCCTTTATATATATTCTTTATATCCAAACAGAACAGTTTGGACTGAAGTGAAATGTTTCTGTTTTGGGGACGAACTTCTGTGAAATTAAGAATAAAATGTCATGTCATTTTAAGCAGAAAATATGCTATTTGTTTATTACTATGAACCATAAAGTTTATTGAAAAATAATTGAATATGCTTTTAAATGGTTTACAGAATGTTAAAAAAACAACAACTACCGATTATGCGATTAATCGAAGAAAATAATCGCAGCCCTACCCTGAGGTACTCCTTTGGCCCCTGCCAATTCATTAGAGTGATCGATTTAGCAGAGAACTGACAGTTTAAGGATGGGTCTGAGAGGCCATGTTGCCTAAGGATTTTAATCAAGAGCTGAGGATCAAGAGTGTCAAAAGCCTTCGACAAATCGATGAAATGGAGGAAAGATGAAAAAACACCCTTTGGAGGTTCAATACCAGCCTGCTTAATGACCCTTTGTTTAAGGAAAACATGTCCAACAACATTAAGACTTATCTGGAGGAAAATGACACTGGGGAAACTTCCCCGCCCATCCTCTGGGATGCTTCTAAAGCAGTTCAGAGAGGACAAATTATAGCCATAGCCGCCAAAAAAAAGAAATACATTTTCTATCCGGACATTGGACCAATATCATGAAGGAAATGCATCACATTAGGTATTTTTGATTTGGTTAAATATAGTAAGACATCATCTGCAGAAGGCAATTTTATGTTCCGTCCCATCGATTGAGACACCGGGGCCAAAGGTTCCAAGCACAAGGCGAACAACAGAAGGGACAGAGCACAACCCTGTCTCACCTAACTCTCCAAAGTCAGTGAGTCTGTCAAGTAAATGTTGTTAGCACTTTGAATAAATAAGACCAGCTTAACAGATATTGATACTGTCATAACCGGGATACTGAACTCAGGAGACTGTGTTTACATGGCCACACACAAAACCAAAAGACTTAAAACCCGATCCTAACCGGGTTATTCATGCGCATGTAAATGCAGTCATTGTGAAAGTACCTGCAGAAGTTGGGTTTGTTAAGTACCCAGTCCAGGCCTGGTCCAGTCTTGGTTAATTTCCAGGTGTGTGCGTGCGTCTCCATGGCGACAGCTCCTCGTTAGCGTCCCGTTAGCTTACTGTTGCGTGTCGCTCTCTGTTTGAAGTTAATGGCGCTGCAATAAAAGCAGATGAGGATCAGATTTTCCTTTGAGTCTGGGCTTTACAGCTCTGCTTCAGCAAAGGCACAACCAGAGACACTTATAACTCTTCAGGCTGGGGATGCACTGTAAAAAGTCAAAGGGCCAATACGTTATATTAACAATTTCATTGTTGTAACTAATAACTAAGCTGATTTAAAGTAAACATGTTTAAAGCACCTCGGTTAGCGTTAGCCTCAGAGTTAGCCTCAAACATCACAGACTATAAAAAACCTGGACTGTTTTGGCGGCTGAAACCACTCGGTCAAACGTGAGTAACACCAGAGACACCAAAAGTATTTGTGTCGATTGTTTGCATCAGCAATTAGTGCTAACATTAGCATACATGCTAACAACAGCGTAATAAACATTTCTTAAATATACCGTTATTCTGGACAATAATGGACCAAAAACACAGCGGGTGACAAAAGTTTAACAGGAACATGTATGTTGTGTTTCACTAAGCGGGCTACAGTGAACTTTAGAATCTTGAGCAGAGCTATTCAACTTAATTTTCCTGAGAGCCAGATTTCTCGGGGGGCATTGGCCTCTGAGCCGGATAGGCTACTAACCAGGTCGGAACCAAGACTAACCCAGAATCAAAGAAGGTCTTAACTCGGTCCAAATCAGGTCTAAAGCAGAATTAAATGAGGAACAAGCCAGTGCCAAACCAGGTTTAAATTTCTACTAATCCAGAATTAAACCAGAAAACAAGAAAAAAAAAGTTTTAATATTCATAAGTTGGGTTGCAGCTGGATTGTTTGGCGGGCCTGATCTGGCCCCCGGGCCTAAAGTTGAATAGCCGTGATCTAGAGTTTGAACAGCAAAAATAAGTGAACAGAATGTAAACACAAGACCACATCCTGGTACTTGTGTCACTCGTCTGTTCACAATGGAAGAATGACTTTAGCCTTTGTGTATATTTTTGCCAAAAGAGAAGACCTTTGTGCCAGTTTTGATTCATGATAGGCCCAATGACAGAGACAAACATCTCAAAATCTACCACAGAGGATGAAGAGCATGAAGAGGATGAAGAGGATACTGTGGGTCTGCCCCCTCTGGTCCTTCCTCCTCTGGAACAGTTTCATATGAAGAAGATGTTTCACAGATTCAGAACACATTTATGAGGTGAAAAGACGACATTAAAGACATGGCCCTAAGGTTTAGAGCACTAAAGGTCCAAACACAGAGAGAGGGGGAAGAAGAGAGGAGAGAGAGGAAGAGGAAAGAGAGGGTGAAGAGGAGAGAGGAAGAGGAGAGAGGGGGGGAAGAGGGGGAGGAGGAGAGAGGGGAGTAGAGGATGAGGAGAGAGAGGTAGAGGAGAGGAGAGAGAGGGTAGAAGAGGAGGGGAGAGGAAGAGGAGAGGAAAGAGAGGGGGAAGAGGAGAGTGGAAAGAGGAGAGAGGGGGGAGAGGGGGACGAGGAGAGAGATGAGAGAGGAGAGAGGGGGGAAGAGGAGGAGAAGAGAGAGGACGAGGAAAGGAGAGAGAGGGGAAGAGGGAGGAGGACAGAGAGGAAGAGGAGAGGAGAGAGGGGGGAGGAGGAGGAGGCGAGAGAGAAGGGGGAAGGGAGGAGATAGAGGAGAGGAGAGGAGGAGGAGAGAGGAGAGGGGAGGAGAGAGAGGGGGAAGAGGAGGAGGAAAGAGGAAGAGGAGAGCGAGGGGGGAAGAGGAGGAAAGAGAGGAAGAGGAGAGAGAGGGGAAGAGAAAGAGGAAATAGCGGAAGAGGAGAGAGAGAAATTGAAGAGGAGCGGAGGAAGAGGAGGAGGAAGAGGGGGGAAGAGGAGGAGTTTGATGTATAAATATATATTTAAAAAATGGAAATGGGGTAAAGATCAAAAATAAATAAACGTTGAAGTAGGACCACTTTACGGAGATATTTAATTATTTTTTAAAGTTGTCCTCTTTTTATTTTTTTCCAGTTTTATATTTTCAAATTGTATTTATTTTGTTCAATTTTTATAAACAGATAAACAGAACATGAAACAGAGAGTGTTCATCAAAATAAGAACACAAGCAGACATCAACTAAACATAAATACAAACAAAATCACGGCACATTTAAATACACACTAAAATAAAAGTCCCATTTAGTCCAAAGTCGGTCGAAGTTTTCATTTCCAAATGAAGTCCAAATGTAATTTTTTCCATTTGCCTGATGTCTGCGTAGATGTGTTCGTGTCATCCTTTTACTTCTTCACTAATATCATCAGGCGCCTGGACAGAGGCTCTGAGAGTTAAAGTGCCCCCTACAGGTCGGACGACTCATTGAACTCAAATGCAGTTCAGATTTATATATTTTAAATTTTGCGTCTTAGGGTTTCGGACGCGCTGCGGGGCCACGGGCGTGGCTCCTCCCTCCCGTTGCGTGGCAGGGTTTCGGACGCACTGCAGGGGCCCGGGCGTGGCTCCTCCCTCCCGTTGCGTGGCAGGGTTTCGGATACGCTGCGGGAGCTGGTGGCTCCTCCCTCCTGTTTCGGATGCACTGCGGGGCCCCGGGCATGGCTCCTCCCTCCCGTTGCGTCGCAGGGTTTCGGACGCACTGCAGGGGCCCGGGCATGGCTCCTCCCTCCTGTTGCGTGGCTCCTCCCTTCCCGTTGCGTGGCTCCTCCCTCCCGTTGCGTGGCAGGGTTTCGGATACGCTGCGGGAGCTGGTGGCTCCTCCCTCCTGTTTCGGATGCACTGCTGGGCCCCGGGCATGGCTCCTCCCTCCCTTTGCGTCGCAGGGTTTCGGACGCACTGCAGGGGTGTGGCTCCTCCCTCCGTTGCATCGCAGGGTTTCGGATACGCTGCGGGAGCTGGTGGCTCCTCCCTCCTGTTTCGGATGCACTGCGGGGCCCCGGGGCATGGCTCCTCCCTCCCGTTGCGTCGCAGGGTTTCGGACACACTGCAGGGGCCCGGGCATGGCTCCTCCTCCCGTTGCGTGGCTCCTCCCTCCCGTTGCGTGGCTCCTCCCTCCCGTTGCATCGCAGGGTTTCGGATACGCTGCGGGAGCTGGTGGCTCCTCCCTCCTGTTTCGGATGCACTGCGGGGGTCCGGGTGTGGCTCCTCCCTCCTCTGGTCGGTGCAAGTTTTTTGGGGCCTCAGCAGAGTGCGGGTGGCGGCGGTGGCTTCAAAGCGTCCTGGTCTCAGCGGGGTCTGAGCTGCAGTAAAACACAAACTGCTGTTGCACGGAACATCAGGAGGAGGACCTCAGGAGGAGGACCTCAGGAGGAGGAGGAGGAACTAACACTGCAGAAGGTTGTGCTTTTTGACTGTAATATCTGTGCTTGAAAAGAGAGTAACAGGAACGAAGAAGAGCTCTGGGACCACCAGATCTTTAAGGTTTTATTTATAGTGTAACATTTCAGTCGTGTGGTTTTCTTCAGGCGAGAAGATCTGACCATAAAGTATTGTCCGTCCTTAATGTCCTAATGATCCTCGATACATTTGATTTGGAACTGAAATCAGTGTATCAAAGTTTGAATTTATAATATTTATATTTTAGACTTGAACAGTCAAATCCCACAATGCAATAGTGTTCAATGTGCAGCCCTATGAGGAGCTCTGAGTAGAGCCGCTGCTCCTGTTGAGTTTTCAACTGAAGCACGTCATCGCCACCTCCCTGAACCTGCGTCTCCTAAAAGAGTCTCTCCTCACTTTCTCTCTCTCTCTGCCTCTCTCTCTCCTCACTTCTGCCTCTCTCTCTCCGCAATCTCTGCTCTCTCTCTCTCCTCATTCTGCTCTCTCCTCTCACTTCTGCTCTCTCTCCTCCTCACTTCTGCTCTCTCTCTCCTCACTTCTGCCTCTCTCACTCCTCACTTCTGCCTCTCTCTCCCGCCTCACTTCTGCCTCTCTCTCTCCGCAATTCTGCCTCTCTCTCTCCTCACTTCTGCTCTCTCTCTCCTCACTTCTGCCTCTCTCTCCTCCTCACTTCTGCTCTCTCTCCCTCCTCACTTCTGCCTCTCTCCCTCCTCACTTCTGCCTCTCTCTCTCCTCACTTCTGCCTCTCTCTCTCCTCACTTCTACCTCTGTCTCCTCACTTCTGCCTCTCTCCCTCCTCACTTCTGGCTCTCTCTCTCCTCACTTCTGCCTCTCTCTCTCCTCACTTCTGCCTCTCTCTCTCCTCAATTCTGCCTCTCTCTCTCCTCACTTCTGCCTCTCTCTCTCTCTCTCTGCCTCTCTTCTCAATTCTGCCTCTCTCTCTCCGCAATTCTGCCTCTCTCTCTCCTCACTCTGCCTCTCTCTCTCTCCGCTCTTCTGCCTCTCTCTCTCCTCACTTCTGCCTCTCTCTCTCCTCACTTCTTCTGCCTCTCTCTCTCCCGCAATTCTGCTCTCTCTTCTCTCACTTCTGCCTCTCTCCGCACTTCTGCCTCTCTCTCTCCTCACTTCTGCTCTCTCTCCTCCTCACTCTCCTCCTCACTTCTGCCTCTCTCCTCACTTCTGCCTCTCTCTCTCCTCACTTCTGCCTCTCTCTCCTCACTTCTGCCTCTCTCCCTCCTCAACTTCTGCCTCTCTCTCTCCTCACTTCTGCCTCTCTCTCTCACTTCTGCCTCTCTCCTCCTCACTCCTCTCCTTCCTCACTTTGCCTCTCTCTCCTCACTTCTGCCTCTCTCTCTCTCACTTCTGCCTCTCTCTCTCCTCACTTCTGCCTCTCTCTCGCACTTCTGCCTCTCTCTCTCTCACTTCTGCCCTCTCTCCCTCCTCACTTCTGCTCTCTCTCCCACTTCTGCCTCTCTCTCCTCTCTCTCCTCACTTCTGCTCTCTCTCTCTCTCTGCCTCTCTCTCTCCTCACTTCTGCACTTCTCTCTCTCTCCTCACTTCTGCCCTCTCTCTCTCCTCACTTCTGCCCTCTCTCTCTCACTTCTGCCTCTCTCTTCCTCACTTCTGCCTCTCTCTCTCTTCTGCCTTCTCTCCTCCTCACTCTCTGCTCTCTCCCGCCTCACTTCTGCCTCTCTCCCTCCTCACTTCTGCCTCTCTCTCTCTCGCAACTTTCTGCTCTCTCTCTCTCCTCTCACTTCTGCCTCTCTCTCCTCACTTCTGCCTCTCTCCTCTCCTCACTTCTGCCTCTCTCCCTCCTCACTTCTGCCTCTCTCTCTCTCCTCACTTCTGCCTCTCTCTCTCCTCTCTCCTCTCTCTCTCTTCTGCCTCTCTCTCTCCTCACTTCTGCCTCTCTCTCTCCGCAATTCTGCCTCTCTCTCTCCTCAACTTCTGCCTCTCTCTCTCCTCACTTTCTGCCTCTCTCTCTCTCCTCACTTCTGCCTCTCTCTCTCCTCACTTCTGCTCTCTCTCTCCACTTCTGCCTCTCTCTCTCCTTCCTGCTCTCTCTCCCTCAACTTCTGCCTCTCTCCGCACTTCTGCTCTCTCTCTCCTTCACTCTGCTTCTCCCTCCTCACTCTCTCCTCACTTCTGCTCTCTCTCCTCCTCATTCTGCTCTCTCTCTCACTTCTCTCTCTCCTCACTTCTGCCTCTCTCCGCACTTCTGGCCTCTCTCCCTCCTCACTTCTCTCTCTCTCCTCACTTCTGCCTCTCTCTCCTCACTTCTGCCTCTCTCCTCCTCACTTCTGCCTCTCTCTCTCCTCACTTCTGCCTCTCTCCGCACTTCTGCCTCTCTCCCTCCTCACTTCTGCCTCTCTCTCCTCCTCACTTCTGCCTCTCTCTCTCCTCACTTCTGCCTCTCTCCCTCCTCTTCTCCTCATTCTGCCTCTCTCTCCTCACTTCTCCTCTCTCTCTCCTCACTTCTGCCTCTCTCTTCTCCTCACTTCTGCCCCTCCCTCTCCTCACTTCTGCCTCTCTCTCTCCCTCCTCACTCTGCCTCTCTCCCTCCTCATTTCTGCTCTCTCCCTCCTCACTTCTGCCTCTCTCTCTCCTCACTTCTGCCTCTCTCTCTCCTCACTTCTACCTCTCTCTCTCCTCACTTCTGACTCTCTCTCTCTCTCTCTCTCTCCTCTCACTTCTGCCTCTCTCCCTCCTCACTTCTGCCTCTCTCTCTCCGCACTTCTGCCTCTCTCCCTCCTCACTTCTGCCTCTCTCCCTCCTCACTTCTGCCTCTCTCACTCCTCACTTCTGCCTCTCTCTCTCCTCACTTCTGTCTCCCTCTCTCTCTTCCCTCCTCCCTCTCAGCGCTTCCCTCCTCATTCCCTCCCCTGCACACTCTCTCCTTCTCTCCATCTCTCACACTGTCAGACCTTCTCTCAGGATGAAGGAGCTCTGTGTGCACGTCCTGCTGCTCTTCGCCTGCACCGCCTCGCTGCTGCCTGTGGGTGGCGCTCAGAGTGACTTAACCTGGCAGCACAATGGCCAGGTCTTCAGTCTCCACAGTCGAGGGTCTCATTATCGGCCAGGACGCACCAAAACCAACCAGAACAGCCAGAATAGTAACCCGGGTGTGACGGTGGTAATCAGCGCTAACGCAAACGGGGCAAGCGGCGCAAGCGGGGCAAGCGGGGCAAGCGGGGCAAGCGGGGCAAGCGGCGCAAGCGCACTGGGCTCTGACGCAAACGGTGCTGACGCAGCAAAAGCCAACACAAATGTCACCAAGTCCCTGCGGCGCGTCCCAGCGTCGAGCGGTGCCATACAGCTGCGTGTGGCTGCGGGTCAGCGGCGGGCGCAGGAGCCGGAGCAGTTCGCCAGCGTAGACGCCATGGTGGGAGACGACCCGTACAATCCCTACAAAAACTCAAACTACTACCCCTGGTACAACTACTACAACTCGTACTACAGACCTCGGCATCGCTCCACGCCTCGCCAGGGCTACGGCACCAGCTACCACCAGCACGGTAACACGGCTTTAACAATGTCTTCAAATGTTCATCTGACCTGCCTGACTATGTATACTAATCATATTAAATGAGGGTTTAGGTGATTTTGAGAGTCAGTTTGACGCTGACGAGCTCAAAGTGACTTAAAACGGCAACTAAAACAGTTCAAAACAGTTCATTACAACATTAAAACTGGGTTAAGGGTTTAGATGCAGATATGACGGAACAGAAGAGTTCAAATAAAGGAAAAGCTCTGATTGAGAATGTTCCAAAGATGCAGCGCAGAGCGACTAAAGGCCCTGGTGCCCTGGAGGACAGACGATAAAGGCGGTGTACAGAGGAGGTTGGAGGGAGCAAAATTGAGGCACGTCCGCCTGTCCGTCCGAGGGAGTCGGATCTCTCCTTCACTGTGGAACTTGTCCAGGTTTCTACTTTTTCCCAAAGAGGTTTGGTAGTTTTTCCTGGCCGAGAAGGAGGGTCCAAGGACAGGGGGGCT
The DNA here is from genome assembly GCA_015082035.1 of Chaenogobius annularis. NCBI lineage: Eukaryota > Metazoa > Chordata > Actinopteri > Gobiiformes > Gobiidae > Chaenogobius > Chaenogobius annularis. The sequence continues at coordinate 175,120 of BJKM01000581.1, read as the reverse complement.
TGGGACATCTGTCTAAGGACACAGGATGCTGGGACATTTCCAAATCCCTATGAACATTGTTTTTTGTTTTTTTTTCTCCCCACTGTCGCCCCTCGAGGCAACTACTGTTGTGATTTTGGGCGTTACAAAAATAAATTGAATCTGAGTGGTCGGGCGGTGCGAGATAACGGAGGGATTGAAGGTGAGTATGGACAGGTGCCAGTGGTCGTCTCTGAGAACGGGGGGTTGAAGTGTTCAGTTGAGGGGGGTTCGACAGAGGGTTCTGAACTAGTCTGTGAAGAGCTTTTGGGCAGCGCTGTGGCGGGTAAGAGAGGGGCGCAGATGGTGGAAGAGGGCAGACCGGCAGAGAAGAAGAGTCCTGGATGACACCCAGACCCTCAACCTGTAGTACGGGATGGACTGTGGAGTGGGCAGTTTTTTGCATTGGTGAGAATGTTTTAAGATCCAGTAAGCAAGTTTAGTTTTGGTTTGAAGTTGTGGGTGAACCGTGATTTGACACTAAGGAGTCAATCAGAGGGGGAGGAACGGGTGAAGCAGAGGGTCGAGAGGTAGAGCTGGCTGTCGTTCGTCGCGCTGGAATATCTGACCAAGTGGAAGGAGGTACAAGATGAAGAGGAGTGGCCCCAAAACGGAGCCCTGGGGCACTCCAGAGGTGACAGAGTTTGTAATTGAACATATTGAGCGCGATTGGAGATGATCGGTTCGAGATGATTGGTTTGAGATGATTTGCACCAGCCAAGGAGAGTGTCAGAGAGGCCATTAGTTACTATTTGTGTTTGTATTTATTTATCAGGGCAGCGTGCAGTTACATAACGCCAAAGACATACCTTTGAAAGCTCATTTCCATCTGCACTAATTGATGTAAACTTTGGGATTAACAAGAATGAAATTAGTCTGGAACAAAACACCAAATTAGATAATAAACACTGTGTCATGGGAACATTTTTGGAACTTAGAATAAATATTCATTACGTTTCTTATCAGAAAAAGCTATATTTGATTTTAGCGTGTTTGAAGCAGGTCTGAAGCAGGACTAAACCTGGACTAAACCAGGACTAAAACAGGTCTGAAGCAGGACTAAACCAGGACTAAACCAGGACTAAACCCGGACTAAACCAGGACTGAACCAGGACTGAGCCAGGACTAAAGCAGGACTAAAGCAGGTCTAAACCTGGACTAAACCTGGACTAAACCTGGACTAAACCAGGTCTAAACCAGGTCTAAACCACGACTGAACCAGGACTAAACCAGGACTAAACCCTGTCTTAATAAAGGTCTAATCTTCAGGAGGACTTCATTTATAGTTTAAATCTCTGTATTTACTGGGCCTCTCCACATGAAACCAAACCACTAACTTGCACAGGTGTTCTTCAGTGTAAACGAGCTAAAGGGAGATGATTGTGTGATGAACGCTTCAGAACATGGACAGAACATGTTTTTGGCTCCTGTTCTCCTGATGCAGCGGCCTCATATTTCAGGAGGTGTGCGGGTGTGATCAGGCGCAGGTGCTGAAACTGTAAAACTTCACAGAGTTTTATTTGGAAAAGACGCCGTAAAATCTGAGCCGGAGGAAACGGTTCTGAGAGAAAGTGGTTTAAACTTTTGACAGTGTCGTTACGAAAGGTTTTAACGAACAAGCTTCAAACGAGCTTCTGATACGCAGCGTTTGATACAGGGAAATATGAACGTGTGCAGGAGGGTCTGGTCTGGCCTTGTCTGGTCTGGTTTTGGTCTGGTTTTGACCTGGTCTTGATTTGGTCTGGTTTTGATCTAGTTTGGGTCATTTTTTTGCGGGTCTTCACGCACTACATTGCCCTACGCTGACGGGTCTTCACACACCTACATTGCCCTACCCTGACAGGTCTTCACACACTACATTGCCCTACCCTGACAGGTCTTCACACACTGCATTGCCCTACCCTGTCAGGTCTTCACACACTACATTGCCCTACCCTGACAGGTCTTCACACACTGCATTGCCCTACCCTGACAGGTCTTCACACACTGCATTGCCCTACCCTGACAGGCTTTCACATAAAGAGGACGAGGCCTGAAGCGTTTGAGAAAAGCGTTTCCTTGGTCGGTTTTTCAGGCTCAGTTTCCCTCATTAAAAACATGCCTGACTTTATGACTCTATTATCCTCACAGTCACGGTCACTGTAGTTTTACTAATGTGAAACAGGTCTGAGCCGGGTCTAGACCAGGTCTGAGCCAGGTCGTGTTACAATTCTAAAATTGAGAATGACTTGGATGAGAGTCTTGTCTAGATGATACAACTGAAGCTTTCTCTATAATGGAACCCTCCTGGACGAATGAGGCATTACACCCACTTACTACTAAAATACTCTCAAAACTCTGTTTTGATTCTGAAGAATCGGCTCAATGCACGATACAAATTGTGATACAATAATGACAATTTCAAAAGCATTTTTTTATACAATAAAGAATCTCAGACTATTTTTTGTCAACTAAGACTCTAATCAATAATTTAATGAGTTCTGACTGTAATTGAGCCCAACTACAGTCAGAACTCAGAGCTCAGACTCCTTTAAATGTGTTTGTACAACCTGACCTGTACTCTTGACTAATCCTCGTGTCTGACCTGTGCTCTTGAATAATCCTCGTGTCTGACCTGTGCTCTTGACTAATCCTCATGTTTGACACGTGCTCTTGAATAATCCTCATGGTGGACCTGCTTTCAGGACTCCCAGACTTGGTTCCAGACCCGGTTTACCTGCAGAGCGGCGCCTACGTCCAGAGAGTTCCCATGTATAATCTGCGCTGTGCGGCCGAGGAGAACTGCCTCGCCTCGTGAGTCTCCACACATTCTGGATTCTACAGGCTTTTTAAACTTTACCTGTGGACACAACGATCTAAAACAAAACCGTGTTTGTGCGAAAAACAAAAGTCGTTTAAATCCGGCCACAAATGGGGTCAGTCCATGTTGGTTGGATCAATGGTTCCAGATTTTCTCAAAGCATCAGAACGTGTTCAAAAGTGTGAGCCATAAAAGTGCAGAAATATCACTTTAGACTTTAGTTTGGGAGATTACACTAAACATGTTTATCTCATTTGTAATATAGTTTTCACTTCGATAGTTTAATTCTGCCTGCTCGAGACAATCCTGACTCTTGAATGTGAGAAGGTTCTGGGATCGATTCCCGGGTGGCGCGGAGCCTTTGTGGAGTTTGCATGTTCTACCTGTGTCTGCGCAGGTTTTCCTCCAGGTGCTCTGTGTTCCCCGCCCACTAAAAACATGTACAATAGGCTCCTCCCCTCTGAAGCAGGACTCCACTGAAAAAGAGATGCTCCATCTCAGTGGGACTTTCCTGGTTTAATTAAGGTCAATAAATAAATACATGTTTTAGTAATCCTGTATTGTCCTGCAACTGGGGCTTAAGTCCAAAAATGGCAGTTTTCACCTACCCCCTAGCTCCACCCACTGCTCTGTACATGTCCATTCACAAAATTCCTACTCCAAGTCACAGTACAGTGTGTGAGTTCTGTGTCACAGCAGTTTTTCAGCCATAAAACATGTAAATGTGACTATGTGACTATGAAGAGGCGGGGCTTATCACTATGAAGAGGCGGGGCTTATCAGATCTGCAGTTTTGAACAGGAAGTAGATCAATACTATGGTTTACAATGAACAAATGTACTCCTTATGTTATAGTTGAACACTAAAGACTTGAGAACGTCTTGTTGGTGTAATCCCTCATTCGTCCAGGAGGGTTCCATTGTAGAAAAAGATTCAGTTTCATCTGGACTCTGTTTTAGAAAAGAACAAAACGTTTCAACTCTCATCCAAAAGTCATTCTCAATCTTTGAAACAAGTTTGAGAACTCAGGTTTATATCCTACTCTGTGAAAGCCCTGCCCACAGGGCGGGACCCCTGATAATGGGCCATCGAAACCAAATGGGATGGGCCTATTGTTCACTGACTTTGGCTCCCTCTTTCCTGAGTCCCTTTATTAGCATCCGAATGCCCAGGGCGTCTCCAGGGTTTCACAAACCATTATAAACAACTGGAAGGTTGAATCTTAAACCTCCATTACGATTTAAGGAAGGATTCTCTTTTTTAACAAAGATGGCCTCCTTAACTCCTCTTTCAAATCATTTTTTCTCCTGCTCAGAATCTCCTCCTCACTGTCTTCAATAGAGTGGGTTTGTGGCTTTGAGATGAAGATGTACAGCGCTCTGGGGTCCTGAGCTCGCGTGTCTTCTGTGCTGATAAGGCCTATTGTGGAGTGGTTTAAATGAACCGTGGAACATTTGTGTTCTAAAATGTCTCATTCTCATTCTCTTTCCTGTCGTCTGCTCAGTTCTGCTCGTTACGCTCAGGACTATGACACTCGAGTCCTGCTGAGGTTCACACAGAGAGTCAAGAACCAGGGCACCTCCGACTTCCTGCCGTCCAGACCTCGCTACGCCTGGGAGTGGCACTCCTGTCACAAGTAACTCTCTCTGATGCACCACACAGACTGTAGGGGGCGCTACACCTGGGAGTGGCCCTCCTGTCACAAGTAACTCTCTCTGATGCACCACAGAGACTGTAGGGGGCGCTACGCCTGGGAGTGGCACTCCTGTCACAACCAGAGCAGAGTTGCACTTGTAAAAGTGTAGATTATTAATATTAATGATTAGCGCTGAGGTTAGCATACATGCTAGCAACCACATAATAAACATGTCCTCCTCCTCCCCAGTCACTTCTCTCTCTCTGATGACTCTTTGCCTTCCCGCTCCCCAGTCACGTCTGTCTCTCTGACGTCTCTCTGCCTTCCCCTCCCCAGTCACTTCCCTCTCTGACCTCTCTCTGCCTCCCCCTCCCCAGTCACTTCCCTCTCTGATGTCTCTCTGCCTTCCCTCTCTCCAGTCACTTCCACAGCATGGATGACTTCAGTCTGTATGAGCTTCTAGACCAGGACCATCGAGCTGTCGCCGAGGGACACAAAGCCTCCTTTTGCCTGGAGGACACTTCCTGTGACCCGGGGTACTACAGGAGGTACGCCTGCACCTCCCACACGCAGGTAAACCAGGACCAGAACTGGGACCGGGACCAGAACCAGAACCAGGCCTGGGACCAGAACCAGGATCAGGACTAAACCAGGACCAGGACTAAACCAAGCCTGTGTTGTGTCCAGGGTCTGAGTCCGGGCTGTTATGACACATACAGCGCAGACATTGACTGTCAGTGGATCGACATCACTGACGTGTCTCCAGGAAAATACGTCCTCAAGGTTTGACTTTAGTTTTCACATTGTCCAAATGCTGAGCTGTGGCTCCGTCTGAAGGCCATGAGAGGAACTACACCCTCTTTACTGTAAGAAAAAACTGCTTATTTTCAGTAAAAGCCTCAGACACATGTGAACGTCCTCCAGGGGGCGCTGTGACATGTGAATGACGTCAGAGCTGCTTTAAACACATTTAACACACACTTAGACTTTTACAGGACAAATACTCTTTTTACTTTTATGTCCTAAATAATGCACACATACTTTTGTGAAGCTCAAATACAATCTTCAATCTAGAAAATAGTACTCTTTTGTAATAGAAAAGTAAAATAACTGGTTTCTATCCTGGAAATGTTGTGTTATAAAGACTTAAAATCATTAGTATTTGGATCTGAGGTTAGTTAATTATGGAAACTGCAAAAGTTTTCTTCATTTTGCCTCCAATTTTAAACATTACTCAGCAGAAGTAATCAGCAGAAGTACTCAGATGAAGTATCCGGTGTACTTTTCCCCAGGTGACTGTGAATCCTCAACACAGAGTTCCAGAGTCAAACTACAACAACAACGTGGCTCGCTGTGACGTGCACTACAGCGGCACGAGCGCGCACGTGTCCGGCTGCTCCACCACCGCGTAAGAGTAAACACTGCAATACTGCAAATATTGTACTGCAATACTGCAATACTGCAAATACTGCAATACCACAAATACTGCAATATTACTGCTAATGCTCCTGCTACTACATACCAAGGTTTAAGACCTGGTTTTGACCTGGTTTCGACCTGGTTTAGATCTGGTTTATTCCTGGTTTAGACCTGGTTTAAACCTGGTTTTCGACCTGGTTTTGACCTGGTTTATTCCTGGTTTAGACCTGGTTTAAACCTGGTTTTCGACCTGGTTTTGACCTGGTTTATTCCTGGTTTTGACCTGGTTTCGACCATTTTTAGATGTGGTTTAGACCTGGTTTCGACCTGGTTTATTCCTGGTTTAGACCTGGTTTAGACCATTTTTAGATCTGGTTTAGACCTTGTTTAAAGGAATCTTTCCTTGTTTTTCAGACACTGATGTTTGGAGGCGATTTTGACTCGATCTGATGTTTTATTTAATATTTTCAAATGAAGCTTTTAGGAAGTAGATTTTGAATTATATTTTTAGTTGTTTTAAATCTGAATAAAATAATACAAATGTAGATTCATAAATTATACTTTCAACTGGACAAATGTAGCCGTTTGTTTTGAAGAGTTTTGTCCTTTTTTTGTAGATTTTTTTAGATTTTGGAGTTTCACTTTCACACATTTAAAGTCTATTTAATGTTTCTGCTTCATCACTTTCTTAATAAAGATTATGTCTTATTAAAAATTATTTTCTTTGTTTTGTCTGAAAATGACAGTTCCCAATTGCTCCACACGAGGGCAATAACGAGACAATTTTTTACATATAGTTTGACAAAAAAAGAGTTTTGTTAAATATGCTAAAATACACAATAATATGATTTAGTGTGAGAAAAATATAGTAGTATAGTAGCCCTCGCGGCCGCCGGGCTTCAGACTCTGCTCCCTGCATTTTACCCAGTCCTTTTCTTGAGCCCGTTGGTGTATTGAGCTTTGCCTAAAAAAACAAAACAGACGGCGACACATTAAGCGCAAATGAACACAATTGCCAGTCAATTTTACAGACAGCGTAGCTCTTGGATAACTTTTGATGCCCCGCTCCTGTAGATGATTGTCACCAAATTTAAAGTTGGTTGGGCTGACAGCCCAGCGTTCGTTAAAGTGTCAAGTGAAAAATGTTGCTCATTTCAGAGATTTGGCAATGGACCCATTGGGATACCATGGGAGGTTTCAGTCATCGCTACGGCGACACTGTACAAAATATGACTTTGGCCCCTCTGACCTTTGTGATCGTTATGCCAAAATAGAGTGTTGTGCAAAATGTCATGTAATTTGGAAAAACTATATGGTGTAGAGGCCACTCTAAAGATAAAATGGGAGCAATTTTGTTCAAGGTAAAAGGTTTAGATTCGTGGGACAAATTTGCGCCTCTGCCGTAGAGGCACCGTAAATCGTATAATAACAATTTGGATAACTTTAGATAACCCAGAAAAAGTTCTGTAGAACAAAAAAAATAATAATTAAAAATAAAAATAATAATATTTTGAGCAAAAACAATATAGCCGTTTCCACCGCAACCACATATTATACATCATTTGAAAGCTCTGAGCCTTCCCCACGCCACCGTGGGGTGGAATTGTCTCGTCATTCGCCATCCCGACGGGCTTCCCCACCCACTCCCCATAGACTTCCATTAATTTTAGCAGTTATAAGTATGGGAATGCCTGCGGCATGGACTCTCAAGTACAGCACGATGCCAGGAGTGTTTTGAGGGTTTTTGGAAGAATGCAGCGCTTTGCGCTGCTGTTGCCACTATTTTTGTCATAGCAGGAGTAAGTATGCATGACCAATTCCGAAGTTTTCCCTGGTCGGGCCAGGGGCGACATTGTGTTGCAGCGCTTTGCGCTGTGGTTGTCAACAATGAGTGTTGACTATTTTTCCTATTGCAGGAGTAAGTATGCATGTTTGGCACCAACTGGGTGATCGCCATGGCAATCGCCTTTCGGCCGCGTTGCAGGACCAATAGGCCCTACGCCCTGCTGGGGCTCGGGCCTAATAATAAATAATAATAGAAATAATAAAATTTTCCGGATAAAGCGGAAGAAGATGGATGGATGGATGGATAATAAAATTTTGAGCAAAAACAATATAGCCGTTTCCACTGCAACCACATATCATACAAAATTTGAAAGCTCTGAGCCTTCCCCACGCCACCGTGGGGTGGAATTGTCATTACGAAGTATGGGCATGCCTGCGGCATGGGCTCTGAAGTACAGCACGATGCCAGGAGTGTTTTGAGTGTTTTTGGAGGAATGCTTGGACGAACGCTTTGCGCTGCGGTTGTCAACAATGAGTATTGTTGACTATTTTTCGCATCGCAGGAGTAAGTATGCATGTCCTTCGGCATGGGATTTTTCACTGGTTATTGCCAGGGGCGACTGGGTGATCGCCACGGCAATCGCCACTGGCGACGGAGTACCAAACATGCGCATGCCGGACAGTTGCAACGTGGCCTTCGGACCAATAGGCTCTACGCCCTGCGGGGGCTCGGGCAAAACGTTTATTTTTACCCTTTTTACCTGGTGAATCTGGGTAAAAAGTTTAAAAATAAAGTTTCATTTTTGTTATTTTTTGTTTTAAATTAAATTCCAAAGTCTTGAATGTGACAAACTTTTGTCTATTTCATACCAGGCAAAGAAAACACCAGAAATATTTAACTTAAAGTTGGTATTTCTTTACAAGAAATTAGTGTTTCTCATATTCGTCAAAAACAATTATGATGTAAAAACGTGAACGTTTTTATGACTGAAATGCTTTTCTTTGCACTCTTCTCTTTTATGTCTTGAACTATTTGACGGAGCCTGAAAATGGCACTTTTAAATTAAGATTTTGTGATTTCTGCCATGTCTTTGTGTGCCATGTCTTTGTGATTTTAATGCATTTTTTCCTGTTGTGTGAAGCACTTTGAATTGCCTTGTGTACGAATTGTGCTCTACAAATAAACTTGCCTTGCCTTGCCTAAACGTAACGTGTTTGTGTTACAGAAGATACAGATTAAATGTATAATTTGAGCCAAAAAGTGTATTTCAGAGCCAAATGTGTCTTTTTTACTTTAACTTTTACATAATAATTTCAGAAAATAAAAATAAATAAAAGAAAATAAATAGATATTGTAATGGACCAAACATAAAAGACAAAGACAAATGTTCAAAAATGATTTAAAGTCCACATGACACACATTTCACTAAAACACACATTATATTTCAGATTTGAATAAACACTTTGCCCGTTAGTCCCAGTTTGACCATTTCTTTAGCGTCAGAGACATTTTGAGTCATTGATGTACAAGATAAATAGGAGGGGCCACAAAACTGAGCCCTGTGGTACCCCTGGTGGACAACAACAGAAGGGATAATTCCGCAACTGTTACCTAGCAACCAGACTGTAAACAAGAGCCCAAATCCACATATATGACACAGTACAGATCTGACACACAATAATACCATAGAACACCTTTAGTTAGTCCAACGACGGTTTAAACTGTCAGAAAAGTGTGTCAGTTAAGTGTCAACTGTCTCTGTGTCGCACACTGATGACATCACAGAGGGAGTCAGCTCTACTTCCTGTCGTTTTAAACTCTAATTTTTGTAAATTTCTTCACAAACTGCCACTTAACAAAAGTAAAACTATGATACATATTTACCACAGGTGCCCTCCCACCAAACTAAGTCAGAAAAACAGGAGAAGCTTCAGATGGACTTTAAATAATACAAACTAAAGCATAAGAAACAGAAGTGACTGTCACCAAATAAAGAAACGTTTAAATGCACAAAGGACTGACCCAAAATGAACACCAGGGGGAGCAGTTTCCCTAAAAAGACACTTCCGCAACGTTACAAAAGGCAAACTAGAAAAACTAAACAGTGAACAAAAGTTAATGACAAAAAAACTAAACCAAAACTAAATGAGAAATGATAAACTGACAATCTGGCAATGCAAAGAAACAAATAATAAATAGAAGTAATAATAAATACAGACAAATAATAAGTGTCTAAAGAAAAAAGTCTTAAATTTATGTGTGATGTGGAAATAATGACATGTAAATTAGATAAAATGTGACAAACGAAAAGTAACACTGAGCGGCACAAGTTTCCACAGAAAGATGCATAAATACATAAATACACGTTCATTCTGATATTTGAATAATTTCTCGCATTTCCAAAATAACCAGTATTTACACAACATTTAATCAAACACCCATTTTACAAAAGTATAATCATAATCATGATGTTTTAGATTCTAATTTACTGAAAAAGCTATTTTAGTGTCGTAAGACTGGGTAGTTTAGTTTAATCAGTTATAACTCATAAATCACATTTATTTATATAAAAGATGTAACATAAGATAAGATATGATCACCTTTATTATTCCCACAATGGGGAAATTCCACTGTTGCAACAAAGGGTACAGAAAGAGATTATGCACAGTATAATAATAAAAACAGATAACTTAGAAAAAGAAAACTCTTATAAAAAACTCTTTAAAAAACTCTTACAATCTTAATAATAATGACACTCTTATTTACAGCTGTCATATGGACAGAAAATATTATTATACAAGTTTGTACAAGTGCGGCGCACAGAACGTGTGCTTTACTATATATATATATATATATATATATATATATATATATATATATTACTATATTGCACCAAATAACCTGATAGATCCATGCAAATAACTCGCAAAATCAGGCACCACGCTTCATGTTTTGGGGAAGTGATGACGAGAAAAGGCGTGCTCTCAGTGGGTAGATCTGGGTCTAACTTTTAGGTAAAGACCGTCAACCATTGGTCTGGCATGTTTATGACCGCGCTCAAGAGTGCAACTATGCGGGTTTGTGTGGATGGACATATATTTAAAACGATTATGTGTGTACGCAATACTTTTTATTTAATGAAGGGCGGCGGATATGCGTTTATAAAAATACCCGCCTACGGGTGTACATGGCCAAAGTGTAATATATAAAGCATAATTTATAAAGTGAAATATATAAAGTGAAATATATAAAGTATAATACATAAAGTGAAATATATACAGTATATCAAGTGTAATATATCAAGTGTAATATATAGTGTAATATACACAGTGAAATATATATAGTGTAATATACACAGTGAAATATATAAAGTGTTATATATAAAGTATAATATACAAAGTTAAATAAATATAAAGTGTAATATATAAAGTATAATGTATAAAGTATAATATAACAAATAAAATATATATAAAGTGTAATATATAAAGGGGATTACACCGACATGTAACATATAAAGTATAATATAGAGTGAAATATATAATGTGAAATATATTAAGTGTAAAATATAAAGTGAAATATATAAAATGTAATATATAAAGTGAAATATATCAAGTGTAATACATCAAGTATAAAATATAAAGTATAATATACAAAGTATTATATATAAAGTGTAATATATAAAGTGAAATATATAAGAGACGATCCTGGTCCGTCTGCGCAGCGCGTCTCCAGTGTTTGTGCAGAAACAGAAGCGAACAGGAGCGTAACAGAAGCGCACAGGAGCGTAACAGAAGCGGACAAGAACGTATGGGAAAGAAACGTACAAAAGCGGACAGGAGCGTGAAAAGGAGCGTAACAGAAGCGAAACAGAAGCGAACGGGAGTTTACAAAGGGGCGTAACAGAAGCGTACGGGAGCGTGCAGAGGAGCGAAACAGAAGCGTAACAGTCGCGTAACAGTCGCGGGAGGAAACCCAAAGAAAAGACGCTGCGTCCCGGAGTCGGCTAACGGTGCGCGGCTAACCATCCGCGCCCCGAAATCCACTTTCTCCCCGGATTCCGCCTTTTCTGCGCAGGTACAGCATCTCACACGCATTAAACACGTAGATATCTGTCATTTCCCACAACCACGACGTTTAACCACGCGACATTTGTCTCTTTGGAGGTGTTTTTGTCGCGCTGGGCAGTTAGCTTCTCCGTTAGCATTAGCTCCAGAGGATTAACATCGGCTCTCGCTCATTTGGCGAATGCCGTTCACTTTCGCCCTTTTCACGGCTCTGTTTTAGAACGCCAGCTCGCAGTCATTACGGAACCTTTGTCAGAGACTGTTATTCAAGATGGTAATTACCGTAAATGAGCGGAAAAATAATAGTGAAGCCAAAGCTGTGTTTACCGTGCGTCATTTGCTTGCGCGTTCCAAAGTGACATTTCTCCAGTTTGAGGGAGAAAAAAGGCACGTTTCCACCGCAGACGGGCCGTTGTGCTGTGGAAGGTTCAGAACACGTTTAACTGTGTGTTTTTTGAAAATCTGAGGCTGTTTTCCGTTATTTCAAATTTGTCATTAAAAAGACAGTTTTTTGGGTCAAAACAATGTGAAATAAAACATTGACATGAGAACTGCCACATTAAACAACTCATGTAAAAAATGATCCTCGTTGTGTTTCTCTGATGTTCATGTCTGTCTGGACTAATAGGACTCGAAAACACAAACGGAAAGAGCTTTAGATCGAGACAAATCCAGTGTTTATTGTGTCGTTATTGATAAATACAGTTCCATCAGGTTCACTGTTTTACATGAGTCACTTTTATCTCGCATTATTTGAACTTAGCATTTTAAGATGTCATTTTGTCTTATCATAATAAAGTTAATGAGATGTTTCTTCTGGAGAAAGTCGTGTTTTCACTGAAGAGTTTGAACTCATCAAAGGAATTTAACCTGACGCAGAACCAGGAATCTGACCTGGATTAGTCCTGGACCTGGTTCAGACCTGGTTTAGATCTCGTTTAGACCTGGTTTAGACTTGGTTCAGACCTGATTTTGTCCTGGTTTAGACCTGGTTTTGTCCTGGTTTAGACATGGTCCTGGTCCTGGTTTAGTCCCAATTCTAATCCTGGTCCTGGTCTTGGTTTAGTCCTAGTACAGTCCTGGTTTAGTCCTGGTCCTGGTTTAGTCTTGGTTTTGGTCCTGGTTTAGTCCTGGTCCAGGTCCTGGTTTAGTCTTGGTTCTGGTCCTGGTTTAGTCCTGGTTCTGGTCCTGGTTTAGTCCTGGTCCTGGTCCTGGTTTAGTCCTAGTCCTGGTTTAGTCCTGGTCCTGGTAAACTACTTCTGTGAACTGTAATAATGGTGGTGTTTTTAAGCGTTCGCCCCCTGACCTGGTGCTTGCCAGTTTGAAACTCGAGGCTGTTTTTGAGTGTTAAATGTTTGGTTGACAGTCTGGATACTGAGGATGCGGCGAGGAGATGGAGGCGCCTGAGTATTTGGACCTGGACGAGATCGACTTCTCGGACGATTCTGTGGTCAGTCAACGACGCGTCACACACTTTATAACTCCACCACAAGTTTAAAACGTGACGCTTCAATATTCTGCATCCTTTTAAAGTGCCTGTACAGCGTCTGTAAAGCGCCTGTAAAGTGCCTGTAAAGTGCCTGTATCTGTAAAGTGTAAAGTGCCTGTATCTGTAAAGTGCCTGTATCTGTAAAGTGTCTGTAAAGCGCCGGTAACGCGCCGGTAACGCGCCGGTAACGCGCCTGTAACGCGCCTGTAACGCGCCTGTAACGCGCCTGTAACGCGCCTGTAACGCGCCTGTAACGCTCCTGTACCTGTAAAGCACCTGTATCTGTAAAGCGCCTGTAATGCACCTGTACCGGTAAAGTGACTGAAACACGGCTTTAACAAGCCTGTAACACGCCTGTATCTGTAAAACGCATGTAAAGCGCCTGTAAAGCGCCTGTAAAGCGCCTGTAAAGCAGCTGTAAAGTGTCTGTAAAGCACCTGTGAAGCAGCTGTAAAGCAGCTGTAAAGCGTCTGTAAAGTGCATGTAAAGCGCCCGTAAAGCAGCTGTAAAGCATCTGTAAAGCGCCCGTAAAGCATCTGTAAAGCGCCCGTAAAGCATCTGTAAAGCGCCCGTAAAGCATCTGTAAAGTGCCTGTAAAGCATCTGTAAAGTGCCTGTAAAGCGCCTGTAAAGCGCCTGTAAAGCGCCTGTAAAGCGCCTGTAAAGCGCCTGTAAAGCGCCTGTAAAGCGCCTGTAAAGCGCCTGTAAAGCGCCTGTAAAGTGCCTGTAAAGCATCTGTTGTGTTTGCTTTCGCAGTATTCCGTGTCGACCTTGAAGAGCATCCCGGAGCTGTCGAGGAGGAGCGATGGAGCTGATGACAGAGCAGGTCAGAGACGTTTGGACCACACTCCCTCAGCTTGGAACCCTTTTCAATCTGAACTGAAACTTTTTGAGCTGCTTTCACTGATGTCTTAGAACACACCTGGGCATTTGCGGCCCCAGGGGCCGGATCAGGCCCTCGGCCTGTGTCAATCCGGCCCTCCTCCCCGCAGGGATCATATGTGTTTTATTCTTAGTTTATTTTATTTTTAACTGTCTTGGGGACTGTAACGTTTCTGCACTTGTGTCCTTAATAAAGATAACATGAATTGAATGAATAATAGATTCAGTAGCCAGTATTTTACAGAAAAGTGCTTATAATGATAAGAATTTTTTACACCATGATCGCGTGCCGGCCCCCCGCCACTCGCCTGGATTCCAATATGGCCCTCGAGGAAAAATAACTGCCCACCCATGTCTTAGAACGACAGAGAAACGTTTTTCATTGCCAAATCCAGAAAAAAATATGGCCGATGAGCTCTGCTGTTTATATATTTTTCCCAAACTTATATGATTTGAATTGACTACAATCGATCTCAATCAAACATGCATGAAAATGAGCAGACCATTAGCTCAGTCAGTATATGTTTTAGGTGCTCAAACCATTTCCTTCAGATTGAAAATTACTTTTGGATGGAAATCAAAATGTCTTGATGGTGTAAAGCTCTTAAAAGTCACTTTACAGAGTCTCTTTCCTCCTCAGCGCCCGCCGTGCCCTGGAGCCGCGGCGTCTCGGCTCACGCCTTGTCCGAGGTCCACAGTAAGTTCAGACCGGTCAAACGCGTCTCTCCTCTGAAACACCAACCTGAGTCCGACAGCGCCGAGCCCGAAGGCGACGCCAAAGCAGCCGCCTCCGCCGTCGCTACAGCAGATGCTCGCAAAGATGAGCCGGACGCAGAGAAACCGCCGTGCGCTCAGACCAACGCCGAGCACAAACACAAGCTCGCCGGCGCCACACACAGCCTGTTTGGGGAACTGGAGCACTACGACCTGGACATGGACGAGATCCTGGACGTGCCCTACATTAAGTCCAGCCCCATGTCCACCACACTGCCCAGAGCCGCACAGGTCAGAGAAACCAGAGCCCAGAGCCGCACAGGTCAGAGAAATCAGAGCTGCACAGGTCAGAGAAACCAGAGCCGCACAGGTCAGAGAAACCAGAGTCCAGAGCCGCACACCAGTGTCCCAGAGCCGCACAGTCAGAGAAACCAGTGTCCAGAGCCGCACAGGTCAGAGAAACCAGAGTCGCACAGGTCAGAGAAACCAGAGACCAAGCCGCACAGAGTCAGAGGAAACCAGAGTCCAGAGCCGCCAGGTCAGAGAAACCAGAGTCCGAGCCGCACAGGTCAGAGAACCAGTGTCCAGAGCCCACAGGTCAGAGAAACCAGAGCCGCACAGGTCAGAGAAACCAGTGTCCAGAGCCGCACAGGTCAGAGAAACCAGTGTCCAGACCGCACAGGTCAGAGAAACCAGAGCCGCACAGGTCAGAGAAACCAGAGCCGCACAGGTCAGAGAAACCGAGCTGAGCGCACAGGTCAGAGAAACCAGAGACCGCCCACAGGTCAGAGAAACCAGAGACCGAGCCGCACAGGTCAGAGAAAACCAGTGTCCAGAGCCGCACAGGTCAGAGAAACCAGAGACCAGAGCCGCACAGGTCAGAGAAACCAGTGTCCAGAGCGCACAGGTCAAGAGAAACCAGAGACCAGAGCCGCACAGGTCAGAGAAACCAGAGACCAAAAGCCGCACAGGTCAGAGAAACAGAGACCAGAGCGCCACAGGTCAGAGAAACCACAGCAGGACCAGAGCCGCACAGGTCAGGAAACACAGAGCCAGAGCCCGCACAGGTCAGAGAAACCAGTGTCCAGAGCCGCACAGGTCAGAGAAACCAGAGACCAGAGCCGCACAGGTCAGAGAAAGAAACCAGTGTCAGAGCCGCACAGGTCAGAGAACCAGAGCCGCACAGTCAGAGAACAACAGAGCCGCCACAGCCGTCAGAGAAACCAGAGACCAGAGCCGCCACAGGTCAGAGAAACCAGAGCCACAGGTCAGAGAAACCAGTGTCCAGAGCCGCACAGGTCAGAGAAACCAGAGCCGCACAGGTCAGAGAAACCAGAGCCGCACAGGTCAGAGAAACCAGAGTCCAGAGCCGCACAGGTCAGAGAAACCTCAGCCCTTTACTTTGGAAGTGTTTCCTGCCCAACACTGTTTATAAATGGTACAAAAGTAATTCAGTTCTTTTTGCTGCAGGACAAGAGGATCTCAGGAGGCCACAGTGTGAGTGGGACTCTGGAGAGGAACCAGAGAGGAACCAAAGCCTCTGCTCTGCCCCACAGCGAGGCCCTGACCTTGGGCGGCAGCAGCAGCAGCAGTAGCAGCAGCAGCAGCAGTGCGCAGACACCTGTGAGCCTCAGTCTGCTGCGAAACACACAAACCTTTGACCTGTTGGTGGCGCTGTAGTCTACTAAAGACATGCTCTGTGCTAAAGCGTGCTGGCAAAATATTTCCAAACTGAGTATCTTGTATCTTGATCAGAGCGTGACGGTGATGTGTTCTTCACGGCCGATGCCAGAGGAACCGACGGCCGATAAAGTCATATTTTTGGGTCGTATTGTTGTTGGGCAGTTTTGATTCTTTTCATCGTCTCCTGCTCTGGGTCCGAGAGCAGCGTAGTTTGGGCCGTTCAAATCAAGCTTTGTGTGCTCTTTAGGCAACGGTTTGGCCCAAATTAAATATCGCTGGAAATGCAACTATATCAGCCAACGATATATTGGTCTTTCTCTCATGATTGGACCTAACTGACCCAAAGTGCACTGACACAACAAGATCACACTTAAAACTACGGCCCAGGGGCCAAATGCGGCCCTCTGACCAATTTTTGTGGCCCTCCGGCTTCCTGCTAAGTTGGTCCAAACAACAAAATGTTGTAATTTTTACTGTGAAATTGGAAAAATTCAAGCATTTAGATTTTATACCAACGTAATATTAATGTTCCAAGTCTTATTAAAGGTGTGGAGGCTCATCGAAACTATGTCAAATGCAAAATATCAAATGATTCCCTTCATTGTCAGGTTGTCTGTGGCCCTCTGTTCAGTATAAGTTTCAACACCCCTGCTCTAATGTGAACATTTTCACTGGAACTTCTAGTAAACACTGCTGTATTTATTTGTAAAACCTCAGATAAAGCTCAGAATTCACTCCCAAATCTCAAACTCACTGTGTCTTCACCTTCTGCTGTGGTCCAAACACATTCTTATAAACTGAGCTCCCACTAACAGAATGGTTCATGGTTCTGCCCTCACCACACTGTGCCTTCTCTCTCCTCCGATCCGTTCCTCTCAGTTCTGCGTCCTGTCTCCGGTGAAATGGTCGGACCTGAGAAAGTCTCGCTCCATAGACCCGGACCCGCATCATCTGCACCGCTCAGGGGCCTCAGCCGGAGCGTTCACCCCCACAGAGACTCACTGTCCTGGGCTGCTCAGCTGCTCCTCCTCCCTGTCCTCCTTCTCCGACGCTGGATCTCACTCAGGTGTGTGTGTTTGTGTCGGGACAACAGGCTAAACTCTGTCCAGTCTGAACTTAGAGATGTTTTCTTCTCCCATTGAATCCACTTCGTCCATAGATTTCTCTGGGACATGTTCCTCCCACAGACATGAAGATCAGGTCTTAAAGTGGCTCCTACACACACCAAACTGTACAAGAGTCTGACAGAACAACACAAAGTTCTGAGCCTCATTTATCACACTTTGAAGTAAAAGACATTTTTAAAAAATGTCTAATTTAGTCAGAAACCCAATTGGCATTTAAACCGGGCTCAGTCAATTTTTTCAGATTTAAATGTTCCATATATGTGACATTTTGGCCATTTTTACAATTTTTTTTATATTTTTGTGATAATATATTGTACTTGACCCAAAATTTTGAAAAAAAAGTAAACAAACTCAAATTAAATTGATGAAAATAAATACATTCTGTGCACATAGTAAGCCCATTTTTATTTTATACTATAGTAATCTTAAATTGTTTCTTAATGCATGCCCTTTGGATTTCATATATGTTGTTGTTATTATTGATCAGTGTTTTATGTTGCATCTTAATGCCGAGACAAGTTCCTATGTTTGTGAATTCTGTTAATTGACAATGACAATAAACCTTTTCTGATTCTGATGAGTATTGCAATACAGTACACTTTACTATTATAACTATATATAATTTGCCCTGAATGAAGTTAAATAGATTCAAATTTACAAAAGTGACATTTTGTACAAAGCTCATTAGTGTCTGGGATTATACTTCAAGCTTTCTTACCTTTTTGTAATCGAACAGCACCAGCTCTGTCTGGAACTCACAATCACGTGACATAAAACCACATGAGGAGGAGCAGTGCTGCCCTCTTCTGTCCAGCAGAATTCATCTAAAAACAGTGAAAGAATAAAGCTTTAAACCTGATTCAAACCTGTTTCCAGAGAAGATGCTGTCGGCGCGCGTTTTCCCGGACGTCCAGAGGGCCACAATGGAAGCAGGGGCCTCGAGTCTGATGTTTGCCCAGGCAGGAGGCACCACGGCCAGGCACGACTCGACCAAACCCTGGGCCACTGGAGGGTCTGCTCCGGAGGATGAGGAAACCAAGAGGAACCAGAACATCCTGAACATCGTGAGAGAGGGGCAGATCTCTCTACTGGTGAGTCCTGGTTCAGCCCGGTTTAGACCTGGGTTAGACCTGGGTTAGACCTGGGTTAGACCTGGGTTAGACCTGGTTCAGACCTGGTTCAGACCTGGGTTGGACCTGGTTCTGACCCGGTTCTGAATTGGTTCTGACCTGGTTCAGACCTGGTTCAGACCTGGTTCAGACCTTGTTTAGATCTGGTGTAGACCTGGTGTAGACCTGGTTTAGACCTGGTATAGGCCTAGTTCGGACCTGGGTTAGACCTGGGTCAGACCTGGGTCAGACCTGGGTCAGACCTGGGTCAGACCTGGGTTAGACCTGGTTCAGACCTGGGTTAGACCTGGTGGTTTCAGCACTGGTGTAAACTGGTTCAGCCCTTGGTTCAAAGAACCCTGGTTCAGCCCTGGTTCAGCCTGCGTTTCACGCCTGTGGTTCAGCCCTGGTTTCAGCCTGTTCAGACCGGTCAGCCTGGTTCGCCCCCTCAGCCCTGTGTAAACCTGGTCAGGGGACCCTGGTGATAAACCTGGTTCAGCCTTGTTCAAGCCCTTGTTCAGCCATATATCTCAGGCCAGGTTAAGCTGATCCTTCTGGTTCTGCTTGTCTCCAGGCCTCAACCTCGCGGCCGATAACCTGAGCAGATCCGAGACGAGCAGAACAAACAACCTACGCAGTGTCGTCGCTAGGAGCCACACGCGAGTGTTGCAGCACCCTCACGTCTCTGATGGGCGAGAAGACGGGACTCAACGACGCAACGCGACCAGCTCACACCTGCCGCCGGGCCGCCGTCAAAGGTGCGGTCCTGCCTCCTGTGTCTGCTCCTGTCTCTGCTCAATGTCAGCTCCTGTCTAGCTCCTGTCCACTGGCTCCTGCCTGCTCCTGTGTCTGCTCCTGTCTCTGCTCCTGTCTGCCCTGTCTGCTCCTGTTCACTTGCTCCTGCCTGCTCCTGTCACTGTCCTGTACTGGCTCCTGCCTGCCCTGTCACTGTCCTGTCTGCTCCTGTCTTCTGCCTCCTCACGCTCCTGTCTGCTCCTTCTCTGTCCTGTCACTGCTTCCTGTCTGCTCCTGTCTCTGCTCTCACTGCTCCTGTCTGCTCCTGTCTGCTCCTGTCACTGCTCCTGTACTAGCTCCTGCCTGCTCCTGTCACTGACTCCTTCACTGCTCCTGTCTGCTCCGTTTCTCTGCTTCCTCACTGCTCCGTCTGCTCCTGTCTCTGCTCACATGCTCTTACTGCTCCTGTCTCGCTGCTTCTCTCCTGCTCCTGTCTGTCCTGTCTCATGCTCCTGTCAACTGCTCGCATGTCTGCTCCTGTCTCTGCTCTCACTGCTCCTGTTCTCTCCTGTTCTCTGCTCTCTGTCACTCAGCTCCTGTCTGCCTCCTGTCTCTGCTCCTTCACTGCTCCTGTCCTGCTCCTGTCCTCTGCTTTGTAACTGCTCATGTCTG
Source organism: Chaenogobius annularis (assembly GCA_015082035.1). Taxonomy (NCBI): domain Eukaryota; kingdom Metazoa; phylum Chordata; class Actinopteri; order Gobiiformes; family Gobiidae; genus Chaenogobius; species Chaenogobius annularis. The sequence goes on along the minus strand of BJKM01000581.1, from coordinate 154,987 downwards.
CTTTCCTGTCTCTGCTTCCTACTCCTGTCTACTCCAGTTTCAAATTTTTCACATATTTACGTCAAATGTCTCCAATTTTCCACGAATAATAGGAAACTTGGCTCAGGACTCGTTAAGTGTATAAATGACAGGAAGGTTTAGTCTGGAAAAGCGAAAAGCACAAGCTGATTTGGCGGCCAAACAGGAAGTGTGTTTCAGCAGATTAAAACATAGGGCTTTTCAATTTGGACCAAATGATTTAACAACATCCGACATATTAAACAAAGTGTCAACACACAAACTCTTTGACCTCTGTGTTCCATCTGCAAGATCTAATCCAACAAAAAAGGCCGCAAACATGGAACTAAACTAAAGTGAAACCAGGACGCTAGAACCAGGACAAGAACTAACAAGTTAGTGTGAAGAGTCTACAGCGGTGAAGGAGTCTACCGGAAGAAGTCTACAGCGTGAAGAAGTCTACAAGCGTGAAGGCAGTCTACAGCTGAAGGAGTCTACAGCGTGAAGGAGTCTACAGCGTGAAGGACATTATACAGCGTGAAGGAGTCTACAGCGTGAAGGAGTCTACAGCGTGAAGGAGTCTACAGCGTGAAGAAGTCTACAGTGCAGTGTGAACCTAGACAGGTTCTAAATGCTGACCAAGTCTGACGGGTCTCTATAAATCGCAACTTATAAATTGGTCCTTAAAAGTCTACCAGGTCTAGAATCAATTTAACCCTGTTAGTGGTTTTAATCTGGTCTAATCCAGGTTCAAAAACCAGAACGAACCGTAATAATCAGTGATCTACTCCACTCAAATCACCCAGGACTAAACCAGGCACCCTAAACCAGACTAACCACAGACCAGATTAAACCCAGGTCTCGTTTCAGAACGTGGCATCGTGGAGTGTGTTCGCTTGGATGGCGTGAGCGAGACATGAAGCATAGCGGGTTGAGTTCGCACCAAGAGTTCCGAGCCTAATCCACTACGCCGCGCAGCACGGGCAGGCTACAGAACTGATTTTACCTTTACGAACTTACTTTCCAAAGTGACCTTTACCAAACTGACTTGGACAGATGCTGTGTTGTCCTGTTTGTTCATTTATGTCTGTATTTTTGAGTCAGGAGAAGGTTCTTCTGTTGGCTTGCTGGCAAGTTCCATGCAGAACAGGCCATTTCTCTGGATCGAGGCAGATCCTCAGGGCAACACGGCTAGTGGCACCACGGCTGCACAACACGGACACTCACCTGTATACAGGTCTGAAAATGATACACGTCTGAAACAATGTAATACACAGTTCTGAAACTATGTATAACAGGTCTGAAAACAGTATACCAGGTCTGAAGCTGTATAATCTGAAACATGTATACACAGGTCTGAAACATGTATACACAGGTCTGAAACATGTATACACAGGTCTGAAACATGTATACACAGGTCTGAAACATGTATACACAGGTCTGAAACATGCATACACAGGTCTGAAACATGTATACACAGCTCTGAAACATGTATACAGGTTTGAAACATGTATACACAGGTCTGAAACATGTATACACAGGTCTGAAACATGTTTATACACAGGTCTGAAACATGTTTATACACAGGTCTGAAACATGTTTATACACAGGTCTGAAACATGTTTATACACAGGTCTGAAACATGTATATACACAGGTCTGAAACATGTATACACACAGGTCTGAAACATGTATACACACAGGTCTGAAACATGTATACACACAGGCCTGAAACATGTATACACACAGGCCTGAAACATGTATATACACAGGTCTGAAACAAATATATACCGGTGTATATATAATATAAATTTATACAAATATAAATCCACAAATGTTTTCCCTGATCACTTTTATGAAATATTCCTTGTGTTTCTGGTCAGACGCTGGTGGAGTACGGCTCAAACGTTACCGTGTTGAACCAGCAGGGGGAGCGTGCGTCGCAGTGCGCAGAGAGACACGGACACACCTCCTGCGCTCGATACCTGGTTGTCGTGGAAACCTGCATGAGTCTGGCCTCGCAGGTGGTCAAGCTCACCAAGCAGCTCAGCGAGTGAGTCCAAGAGAGGTCGTGACCTGGTCCTGACCGAGACCTGGTCCTGTTGTTAATTTATTTAACATGACATAAACCAGATGTACCTTTTGTAGCTCAGAGTGAAGTTTAAAAACACGTTGATCCTTTATTCATGTTTGCTCTTCTAAAGATCTTGAGAATAAAGTCTGGAAGGGGTTGTTTTTACTTTAAACATAAGATAAATCCTTTGATAATAATTAAGATAAATATTAGAATATGTTTGATTTAACTCTGGTGGTTCAACTCTGGTGGTTCAACTCTGGTGGTTCAACTCTGGTGGATAAACTCTGGTTGTGCTTCACAGACAGGCGACGGAGAGAATTTCTCTGCAGAAGCAGCTACAGAGGCTCATGGACTCTCACAAGTCTGAGGGAACTCCAAACCGGTCTCCTGGGTTAGTAAGCTGAACACACAGTCATTAGAGCTCAAACTCACGGTCATTAGAGCTCAAACACACGGTCATTAGAGCTCAGACCCACAGTGGGGTCAGTCACAATATGAATGTGCTAATTTTTAAAGTGCACGTTGTAGTTTCCGGACACATGATCTTTGTTCTCATGGAAAGACTGAACGTGTGAAAAGCGTCTGACGTTCTGAGCCACAAAAGTCTGTTTTAGTCTGAAGCTATGAAGCTCATGCTGAACTCACTTATTCTCTCATCACTTTTATTTTTCGTTACAAGACAGTTACATGTGTTAGAAACTGTTCAAACATGTTATTAACATTATTTAAATTTCTTGTCAAGTTATTAAAAAAAAATGCATGGTATTTCCTAAGCCCTGACATTACCCCTGATGCCCTCTCTCTCACACTCACACTCTCTCCCTCTCTTTCTCTCTCTCTCTACTACAGTTCCCATCATGCCTCTGTGGAGGCGTGGCCTGAACTGCTGCTGACAGCTGAGGTGAACCCAGGAGATGGAGCCTGGACCGTGAGACAGCTCCAGAGCCGGGATCCCACCGAGGCGCCGTGTCCTAGAGAGAGGCTCCCCACGACGGGCACGCTGAGCCGCGACGCCTCTGGAGGTCCTCGTAAAGGGGCACCGGGCGACAGACGAGAACTCAAACTTACACGATTCAAGAACATCAGCCAGAGAACAGTGAGCGAGTCCGACACGGAGGCAACGAGCGACGGACAGAGCAACTGTGAGTCTTACACCGGGTTTAGACCATGGGTGTCGGACCCATTCATTAACGGGGAACAAGTCCCTCCCCTCTACACAAAATCCACTCGTCACTATGACCTCTGACATTCACTCTGTTTTCTTGTCTCTCTGATCTATTTTCTGAAAGTGCAAACTGCAATGAAACTTTCTCTTTTAAGTAAACTCTCTGAGCTCCAGAGCAGGAGGAACATCACGGCCTGACCTCCACCACACAGAGACACGGCCTGACCTCCACCACACAGAGACACGGCCTGACCTCCACCACACAGAGACACAGGGACTGACCTCCACCACACAGAGACACAGGGCCTGACCTCCACCACACAGAGACACAGGGCCTGACCTCCACCACACAGAGACACAGCTGACTCCACCCACACAGAGACACGGCTGACTCACCAACAGAGACACAGCCTGACCTCCACACACAGAGACACAGAGCTGACTCCACACACAGAGACACGAGACTGCTCCACCACACAGAGACACAGGGACTGACCTCACACACCAGAGGCACGGCCTGACCTCCAACACGAGACACAGAGACCTGACCTCACACACACAAGAACACGGATGACTCCCACCCAGAGACACAGAGACTGACCTCCACCACAGAGACACGGCCTGACCTCACCACACGAGACACAGAGACTGACCTCCACCACAGCAGAGACAGGCCTGACCTCCACCACAGAGACACGGCCTGACCTCCACACAGGAGACACGGCCTGACCTCCACCACACAGAGACAGCGGCTGACCTCCACCACAGAGACCGGTATCAGACACGGCCTGACCTCCACCACACAGAGACACGGCCTGACCTCCGATACCTTTGTATTTCTGTGGTGACTTAGATGTAGAAATAACAGTTGTAACTCTCTTGTTTCAGACGTGTTTCAGGCTGAAGACGTTAAATCCGGCCCTGTCCCGCGCCCGTCGCACCTGCCGCTCTCGTCCGATGACCAGTCTGTGCCTGACCACCTTCAGCTCATGATGAAGAAACACCTGCCTCACTCCTGCTCCGCCTCCTCCTCGCTCTCCTCCTCCGACCAGCGCAAAGCCTTTTCCCTCCGAGAGTCTAAGTCCGTGGACAACTACGGCGAACACACGACCGAGCCCCGCCTGCCAGAGCCCGTCTCCACCGCCGATGACCCCAAGGCCACGGCGGCGGCGACCAGCCCGAAAAGCGCGCTCAAGTCGCCGTCGTCGCGCAGGAAAACCTCGCAAAACCTCAAACTCAGGGTGACGTTCGACGAGCAAATGATCCACAAGAACAACAGCAGCCAGCAGGAGGCGGAGCCGAGCAAAACGCCGCAGCAGAAACGCTCGTTCGGGACGTTCAGGTCCATCATGGAGACGCTCAGCGGAAACGCAAACCACAGCAACAACAACGCCAGTAATACTTGTAGTCATAGTACCAGCAGTGGGACGTCGGCCAATCAGAGCGCGCCAGGAAGGAAAGGAGGCAGTCCAGGAGGCGGAGCTAAAGGAAAAAGTCGAAGCAGCAATGTTTAAATGACACGTATTATGCAAATGAACTCGTCTCTTCCTTTTTTTTTTTTTCAGTCACAGCTTGTGTTTACGAGATCCTCTTCTCTGCTCCTTCGCTGAGCCTCACAAAAACACTCACTTTAAACTGATTCTGAGCATTTCTGACTCCTGTCGTCACGCAAACGCGTCGAGCACAAAAATGACGTTCTAAAACAGACTTCACAAACGCCGTGACTCAGGGCCGCGTCGTGACCACGTTCAAACCAACGTCCACCAACCAACGTTTTGTGCGGTCAACAAAAGTCTGTTTTCTTTTGTTCTGGAAAGTAATATTCAAAGCCAGTTTGAATCATTTTTAATCAAGACAAAAAAATGTATCCATCAATTTAAGGAAAAAGATGGTAATTTTTGTCCAACTTTTTATCCTTCTGAATTTCATTCTTATATTTTTCATCAACTAAACATTTATTTTCACCTTAAATGAAACACGTGTAAAGATGTAGACAAGTTTAAGACGAGATGAGACTGTGGTTTAAGTTCAGTTCATTCCCTTCGGTCATCAGCAGGTGGCAATCTAATCCAAGTGTTCCGTGGGGAAGTGTCTCTTTGAACACGTTTCCCTTGTTTCCCTTCCACATGCAGTATTTAAGTTAGAAAATGTGATAAACCAATGCAAATGTGTTTTAAACAGAAGAATTCAAAACAACATTCTTTTCTTCTTCTGGAGCATTTTCCATTCCTTTGACACTTTTTATTGTGTTTTTCTTTCTGTTCTGAAGTGCCTGAAACACAGAAGCACAAACTAAACTTATGTTTGAATGTGGGAAAATATGAATATGAAGGTTTTTATTTGAAAAAGCAAAATGTACGATTGTGAAAGAGTCCAGCAAAGACTTTCCATGGATTTACAGTCGAGACGTGGCTTATTTGGTTAAAAACGTGTTTCAAAAGTGCGAGCGCTGAACAGAAGTGACTCTTGTATTTATGCTTTGTAAATATCATATTTAAGGTTTTGCACCGTTTTTTTACCTGTGACGACGAAGGCTCCGCCCCCTTTGAGATTCTGATTCTGTAAAAACAGAATAAAGATGATTTTATTCATAAACCGTTTTCTGTTCTTCCTTTAGTCCAGTCGCTCTTTGTTTCGCTTAAAGCCGTTAATCATGTTTTTTCTTAACAAAATAAAACAAAGAGAACAAGAAAACGAATAATAAAATGAACTTGGCGCGTCCCACTTTGGTGTTTAAGTTTGAACACATTTGAGATCACAAATATAATAAAGAGAAAAACCATCACAAAATCCTCAAATCCAATGTTCCTTTGCCCTGTCCCAGACTTGCGTTCAGATTGTGAGAGTGTTTGTGTTCACCAGGGGGCGCTCACGTTGTTCTCAAACTGGTTTATTTTCCACAAAACGCATTCAATGAGAAGACAATTTGTCTTGCTTATGAGTGCGTAATTTAAAAAAGTAAAATTTTATGTTTTTGTTGTAAAAATCAGAAGGTTCTTAGAATCTGAAAAGTCAGTTAGTGCTCTTTGTCTCATGGAGCCTGGGGCCGGTTGTGGAGCCTGGGGCAGGTTCTCATGGAGCCTGGGGGGAGCCTGGGCCGGTTGTGGAGCCTGGAGCAGGTTCTCAATGGAGCCTTGGGGCCGTTGTGGAGCTGGGGCAGTTGCTCATGGAGCCTGGGGCCGGTTGTGGAGCCTGGAGGCAGAGTTCTCTCATGGAGCCTGGGGCGGTTGTGGAGCCTGGGGCGGTCTCTCATAGAGCCTGGGGCGGTTGGTCTCATGGAGCCTGGGGCGTGTGCGCTCATGGAGAGTGGGGCCAGTTGTCTCATGGAGCCTGGGCCGGTTGTCTCAATGGAGAGTGGGGCCAGCTGTCTCATGGAGCCTGGGCCGGTTCGTCTCAGAGAGTCGGGCGCAGTGTCTCATTTCCGGTTGTCCTATGCGAGATGGGGCCAGCTGTCTCATGGAGCCTGGGGCCGGTTGTCTCATGGAGAGTGGGGCCAGCTGTCTCATGGAGCCTGGGGCCGGTTGTCTCATGAGAGTGGGCCAGCTGTCTCATGGAGCCTCGGGCCGGTTGTCTCATGGAGAGTGGGGCCAGCTGTCTCATGGAGCCTGGGGCGGTTGTCTCATGGAGAGTGGGGCCAGGCTGTCTCATGGAGCCTGGGCGGTGTCCATGGAGTCGGGCCAGCTGTCTCATGGAGCTGGGGATGTCTCATAGCGGTGCAGGTTGTCTCATGTAATATGTGCTGATGAATACTTTTGTAAAACAGTACAGACACATCGTGTGGTGAGTGTTTTTAAATTAAACTTATTTCATTGTTTTATTCTACTATTTTGACAGAAAATACCATTAACAACACGGACAACCGGCCCACACACCCAGACAACCGGCCCCACACACCCAGACAACCGACCCCACCACACCCAGACAACCGGCCCTACACACCCAGACAACCAGCCCTTACACACCCAGACAACCGGCCCCACACAACCAGCCCCACACACTGAGACAGCCGGCCCCACACACTGAGACAGTGGATGCTGTTGTCTTTAAAGGTGAATCAGTTTTTATCACAATGAGATATAAAAATGGTCTCAAGTTTTCATTTCCTGTCAGAAGGTCGTTTGTGTTCTGATGATGCTTTTGAGGAAAAAGTGTGACAACCGACCCACACACTGAGACTACCAGCCCCGGTCTCCTCTGTTCTCTTTTTACAAACAAAATACATACAAATAATTAAATCAACTAAACGCGTCGATGCAGATTAAAACAAACGCTCGGAGTTCAGAATGTTTATTTCAGTTTTACAAAAACACAAACGACTGAAGCTTCGTGAAAACCTGAAGAAGAACATGAAGTGAATCGATGAAAGCCCGAGGAGCAGGAGGTCGTTTGGAGATGACGATTTGAAAAACATTTGCCTCATTGATTCTTCTGGACGTGTCGTTTTTAACCGCGCTCTTTATGAGGCACAAGTCGCGTCCGTTAATGTGCGTTATTGATGAGAATCCATCCATTCTCCATAAAACCGGTTCCAGACCAGGTCCACGGAGACTCTGACCCGGCCTACAGAGTCCCAGAGCCGGTCTTTGGGGTCTGGGCCGCGTCGATTCACATTCGTCACTCAGAGTCTGAAGGATCACGGCTCAGATCCGGTGCCGAGGGTCGTTTGTTTAAAGGGACGGCGCTCATTTAAAACAGCAAGATGAATGTGAGTTTAGCTCCTCCTTCTTTAACATGAGACTCCTCCTCCTTTAACACGAGATTCCTCCTTTAACTCAAAAAGGAGTCCTGTTCGTAGTTCTCTACCGACCTCCTGGTCCCTATTCGGAGTTTTTAACAGAGTTCTCAGACTTTATATAAAACTTAGTGTTAGACTGGGATAAAGTAGTGATAGTTGGAGATTTTCCCTTTGTCTCTAAAACCCTTGAAAGAGTTGTAGTTAAACAGCTTTGTCGCCATCTACAGGACAATAACTTATTTTAAGTTCAGAGCCCACCACAGCACTGAAACTGCACTAGTTAAAGTCACAGATGATTTGTTATTAGCTGCTGACGATGGACTGGTCTCAATCCTGGTTCTATTGGACCTCAGTGCAGCGTTCGACACCATCGACCACAACATTCTACTGCAGAGGTTAGAATGTTGATGTAGGTGTCAGAGGCCCCGCCTCAGCTGGTTTAAATCGTACCTATCGGATAGGTACCAGTTTGTTAATGTAAACCAGAGCTCCTCACCCTGTTCTAAAGTAACCTACGGTGTGCCACAGGGTTCAGTTCTCGGACCAGTTCTGTTTACTCTTTATATGCTGACCATTAGGTAACATTATCAGAAAGCATTAACTTCCACTGCTATGCAGATGACACACAGCTGTATTTATCAATGAAACCCGATCAGACCGATCAAGCAGACAGACTTGGTGCTTGTGTGAAGGATATAAAAACCTGGATGACACTTAATTATCTGCTTCTTAACCCTGAAAAAACCAAGGTCATCGTACGAGGCCCTAAACATCTATGAGATGCTTTATCTGAGCAGATAGTCACACTGGACAACGTCAGTGTAGCCTCTAGCTCCACTGTAAGAAACCTTGGAGTCTTATTTGACCAAGAGCTCTCATTCAAAGCACACATAAATCAAGCCTGTAAAACAGCGCATTTTCAGAACTCAATAGAACAAAGTCACATTTGTGTTTTAAAAAGCAGCTACACTTTTGTGCAACGTCATTTGTTCTTGTCTAAACATCAGAACCACGGCTACTTTGAAGTTTGCCGCGATTAAAGAAGAAAATATCTCCACGGAAGTTCAGACTAATTCAAATATGAAAAATTTAAAGGCCCGACGGAGGCTGAGCAGCTCGTGGTCACTAGCGTCGTCCTTTTCAGCCAAAAAACACTTTTAAAACTTAAAATTCATGAAACAAATGCAATAATGGCGTTTTATAGTTTCAGAAACAGATTTGCTCGTCACTGAGCCACTATTTTTTATCTACTACATGTATCGGAGTGCTTGTACTGCCCTTCTTCTGCTTTCCAGGGCCGAGTCGCGGGGGCCGCAGTCTGAGCAGGGAGGTTCAGACTTCTCTCTCCCCAGACACTTCCTTTGGAGGTGCTGCTTTTACTACCACTAAACCGGTCTGTTTCACTGTAAAAGTGAGAGCTCTAACAACTTAAACGAGAAAAACAAGTTTATTACAAAGTCACTGGATTGGCCACCCAGGCCTGGAGCTCGGATTAGAGCCGCTTCTCCTCCAGAGGACGGTAAAGATGGTCCACGAAAACAGAAGAAAATTTAACTGTGTCTGGAGTAAGAGTGAGTGTGTGTTCTGTGTGTCTGTGTGTGTGTGTTGTGGGTGTGTGTGTTGTTTTTCCCTGAACATTAAAATAAACATTCGTATCGATCCAAACCGACTCCATCTTTTCCGGTCCAAATTGGTGTCAGACGTGAATCTGACACACGAGAGGCCGGAGACGCACGAGGGGCCGGGGCTCGGTAAAGGCCCGGATGTAGAGATGGAAAGAGAGACGCGCGCGGGTTTAACGGAGCGGCGGAGGAGCGGATTACAGCGCGCACGCGGCTGTAATTGGCTGGTGCGCGGTGTTACCGGAGTACGCGGGGGGTAAACGGGCTGTTAGCGGGGCACGTGCGCGTCAGGCGCGTGCACGTGTTTCAGTGTGTGCGTGTGCGCGGTGACAGGCATCGCGCGCGGCTCACGTATAGATTTTTGTGTCTGTTTTCCGCTCGCGCGCGCCGCGTCCTCAGTCAATCACGTTTAATTGACAGCCCTGCGCCACGGTGCATGCTGGGAAATGACAGGCCGTAACGAGAGGCGCGCGCACGTATGGCCCAGGCGCGTGCACGAGCGGGAGGCGTCATTCATCAAAAGCATTTAGTGAAAGTGACGGCAGCTCGTGATGGATCCGGCACCGCGCCGCGCGACCTTTAACTGAAAACACCGCTGTCACCGCGACGCACGAGCGACAAGAGTCTGGTCTGAACCAGGTCTGAACCGGGCCTAAACCAGATCTGAACCAAGTCTGAACCAGGTCTGAACAAGATCTGAACCAGGGCCTAAACCAGGTCTGAACCATGTCTGAACTAGGGCTGAACCAAGTCTGAACCAAGTCTGAACCAGGTCTGAACAAGATCTGAACCAGGTCTGAACCAGAGCTGAACCGGGCCTAAACCAGATCTGAACCGGATCTGAACCAGGTCTGAACCAGGTCTTGGCCTTCACAGACTTTATACATTCAAAATATATAATTATATAACAAAAGTTTGAAATAGCCATGGCAACAGTTTTTCATCTCTCTAAAACCCAACCCTGAGAAGCAGAACGAGGCCTCAAGTTCAGTCCTGGTTTAGACCTGGTTTAGTCCAGTTTTAGACCCTGTTCCGCTCCAGTTTTAGACGCTGTTCCGGTCCAGTTTTAGACCCTGTTCCGCTCCAGTTTTAGTCCCTGTTCCGGTCCAGTTTTAGACCCTGTTCCGCTCCAGTTTTAGTCCAGTTTTAGTCCTGTCTTAGCCCTTGTTCCAGTCCAGTTTTAGACCTTGTTCCGGTCCAGTTTTAGTCCAGTTTTAGTCCGGGTTCGTTAGTCTCTCGTCTGTCAGTTGGAGCTGTTTTGTTGTTGACAGAAAACGATCGATGGCGTTCTTTTTGCTCTGACATTTTACAGGAGGATTCTGTCCCTGGAGCCTTCTGCATCTTCTGCTGTCACATTATTTTATCAATTAGTCCACAATCAAACCATTATTTCTATCGCACATCCAGACTTTTGAACCAAACAACGGTGTAAATCTGTGACTGAAGACAGAACATTTATAAATAAAGTGTATTTTATGTTCCTTTGTACGTGTTTTAGAGTCAGTTTGGTCCCGACAGACACAAACAGTACATTTTAAAGTGTTTTTCTTTCTCTGAATCTTCTCTTCTTCTGGGCCTCCAGTGTCACAGCTCTGACCTTTGGACTTTAAACGACTTCAATTAATTATATCTCCAATAAACTATTAATTAACCTTCATATTACCCACATTTCATTCATCACTCTACGTTACACGGCTCCGCTTATTCAAGACTAAACCAGGACTAAACCAGGTCTGAACTGAACTAAAAACTTTAAAGATTTAATGAACAGTAAAAGTGTTTTGTTATTGAAGTAAAAGTACAAATACTCCAGTAAAAGTAGCACAAAAAACACCTGTTTCAGTTAAAGTTTGAAGTATGTGTTTAAACACGTACTTTAAAAGTATGTTTCTAATGAATGTTGTACTTTTATCGGCCTTTGCTTAACGTTTAACGACCTTCGCCAGAGAAAAGACAAAAGTACTTTTACTTTTCAGTTCAACAGTAAAAATCACTACTGTCACATGTTTCCACTGTAAATGTACTAAAGTAAAAGTACAGATACATAAGTACTTTTACTCCGACACTTCCACAGCTGATTACAAATATAAAAAGACCAAAACCAAACTGTTCTTTTCAGCTTCAACTCTGTGGGTGATTCTTTTGCTAAAAGAGGATTCCTTTGTCCTGTATTTCTCAAAAAACAACACCACCAAAAACAGTTTTTATAACAAAGAAAGTGACAATAGTAAAAAAAAAAAAAAAAAACTATTTCAGATTCTCCTCAAAAACACACTTTATGCACACATTCTCTCAGTCTTTATTCACACATTTACGGCCCTTATTTGGTTCAAAATGTGTTCAGAAAGTCTCAACGTTCAGTAGAAATAATGAATTTAAGTGAAATAATCATTGGTTTCTTGGTTTCCTGTGGTTGCAGATGTTCCTCACGTTCTGGAGCCATAATAAGTCTCGTTCCTCTTGGACAGAGTAAATAATCAGGATTACAAACTTACAAACGCCTCCAACGACTTTATGGATCGGCTCTGCGTCCGTCCGACTCGGGAGCGGCAGAAACGATCGATGCGCAAGAAACAAAAGAGCGCGCGTTTGTTGTGCAGATAATGAAGCGTCCGTTTTGACCCGGAGCGGCTTCGATCGCGGCTCCAAACCCCCGAAAGTCAAGTTTGAAGGCGAAAAGTCCGACCGAGCGCGGAATAACGAGCGGGCGAAGCGGGCGGGACGGTCGGCGGCGCGGGTTTTTAACGACGGCCCGGGTCCAGAGTGCCAGTCCCGGGGGTTTTCGCTATTGTTCCTCTGCGATTCCTCCGGTTTCTCACATCGAACTGAAATCCCGGCTCAGAAAAAGGAAGAAACTATTATTAATGTGATTGTAAACGATGACTCGATTAAACGTGGCGCTCGGGACTTCAGAGACAGTTCAAACGCAAGGTCAAAAGGTAGAAGGGTCAGAGTTTGTTATTTTCCATCGTGTTTGGGGAGGACAGACACTTTCGATCGCTTTGGCAGAAGGGCCGTGGACACTTTTTGGTGGCTCGTTTCGTCAGGACGGTCAGTTGGGGTCAGTTTTTAAGGCAGAGGGAGTTGTCCTCAGAAGCAGAAGAGACAGTTATCACTAGCCAAGGAAGTAAGGCCTGTTTTTGTCACTTGTTTGTCGGAACATTCCGTTTTCGTCAGTTCTTAAGGCGAAAGGAGCGCATTTCATCACTTGTTGGGGCAAGAGGGGGCAGTCTTCAGGCCTTGTTGGGGCAGAAAGGGCAGTTGTTGCTCTTGCTGGTCTTCAGCCACACCTGAATGCACTCCTTATGTAGCGTGTGGGCACAGCTCAGCTCAAACTTAGCCCCGGGGTCGATGGGCTTCTGGCACATGAGGCAGGGCTTTCGCGGGGCCAGTGCGGCGGGTCCCGGGGCGGCCTCTACCTTCTGCCTCACCCGCTCGATCACGTCCTCCATGGAGAGCCCGGCGAGCGTCCCGCGGTCAGTCTTCACCTGCTGGAGAAGTTTGGTGAGTTCGGCGCTAGAACACTGAGGGAACTGAACCTTCAGCTTGTCCAGCAGTTTGCCCAGCGTCCCGAAGGCGGCAGCGGCAGCAGGAGGAGCAGGAGCAGCCGCGGCGTTGGCGAGGGGCGGGGTTTGAGCTGGAGGGGGCGGGGCGTGGACCGGAAGTGGGGTCACGACGAAGCGCGGAGGACGGACAAACGGCTGAGGGTAAAAGGCGGGTCTGTGGACGTGAGGGGCCTGAATGTGAGGGGGCGGGGCCTGAATGTGAGGGGGCGGGGCCTGAATGTGAGGGGGGGCGGGAGGCGGGCCCGGAACAAAGGTGAGGAGTCATCTGCATGATGCGGTGGAAGTAAAGCTCTGCCTGGAAAAGACAAACACAAAGAACATTTTTATCATAAACAACTTCTGCATCAGTGAAGTTTTTAATATTTTAGAAAAATAATAAATATGAATTAAATATGATCTTTGTGGCAAAAAGGCATTTTCAACTAGTTTTAAAATCTAATCACTTTTCAACATTTCATCCACATTTCTGAGATGGAAAGAACACAGTGAAGGTGTGTGAACCCCACTGTACAAACCACGTTTGTTCCAATTGTAATGAATGCATTCTGCTCATTTATTTGTCAAACTTTATATAAATGTTTAAGATCTTTATATCGAAGCTCCTGAACGCATCACATTAGACAAACTAATGCAGAGATTCACTGATAGAAACATCATTTAAAGTCTGTAAAGTGTGAAACCAATCTTCAAACTGCTTCATGACAACAAACCACAAATTTAATTTAGAGAAGGTTTAGATTTAGAGAAATGTTTTGAGATTTCATTGACTTTTACTTTGATTCAACTTTTCATCTCTGAAGGGCATAATTATTATATCATTTATTTAAAATTGGCCGTACAAATTATGGCACTTGCCATCACATGGTTTCTACCTCCCTGAAACTTTAATAACTACTTTAACTAACTTTAATACTGACTACTGCACCTACTTTTATGTTTTATATATTGTGCTAAACTATTGTGAAAACTATACATTTTCAAGTCCCAGGTCCAGACTCACCATGGGGACTAGCGGCAGGACGGGCAAGTGGATCTGGGGCAGATTCTCCAGATCTTCTCCTCTCTGCAGCCGGAGCAGGAGGTCGCTGATTAACGCGGGCCTGGGCTTGTCTGTTTCTGTTTCAACCACAGCGCCTCCTTCTTTCTCGCGCGAACGCTTAGGGTTATGACTCCTGGAGTTTGCGGGAAGATCGCCTCGGCGCCCGAAGCCCGCTCAGGTAAAAGGCATTCATCCGGGCGTGGAACCACGAACTGCTTAACAAGTCACAAAAATCTATAAATATACAATTGGGTCGGGTTTCGGCGTGATTCGTTTGAGGGAAATAAACAGCAAAATTATTGGGCGTTTAGAAAAACCACGAAAAAGGAATCCACAGACACAGGGAAATGGGTAGCAGTCATAAAACAGAAGAAACACTCAGGTAAAACGTTCAACCCAGTACACACACGCCCGCTGGGTCAGTACACGCTTCACCCAGGACACACCACGCCGCGCCTCAGGTAATACGTTCACGCAGGACACTGCACGTTTCCCCGCGTGCTGGTACAGTTTAAACGTTCACTGGGACACTACACGCAGCCGCTCAGGGTAAACGTTCACCATGGACCCACCGCCCGCTTCAGGTAAACGTCACATTGACACATCACGCCCGCGGTCAAGTTACGGTACGTTCACACTGGCAATGACACACGCCCGCTCAGGTAAACGTTCACCTGGAACAACACAACACCTGCTCATGTAAACGTTCACCAGGAACAACAACACGAACACAATGTGTAAAACGTTTCACGCCGAACAAACTCAGGTAGGGTAACGTTCACCAGGACACACACGCCCGCTCAGGTAAACGTTCACCTGGACAGTAACACAGACGAAAGACAGTGACACGCCCGCTCAGGTAAACGTTCACGCTGGACACACACGCCCGCTCACAGGTAAACGTTCACCTGGACACACACGCCCGCTCAGGTAAACGTTCACCATGGACACACACGCCCGCTCAGGTAAACGTTCACGCGGACACATGACACGTGGGATAATGGTAACTTATTTGACAGGCCCGCTCAGGTAAACGTTCATACTGGACACACACGCCGCTCAGTGAAACGTTCACCAGGACACACACGCCCGCTCAGGTAAACGTTCACCAGGACACACACGCCCGCTCAGAGTAAACGTTCACCTGGACACACACGCCCGCTCAGGTAAACGTTCAACACAGGACACACACGCCCGCTCAGGTAAACGTTCACCAGGACACACACGCCCGCTCAGGTAACGTTCACCTGGACACACACACGCCTGCTCAGGTAACGTTCACCTGGACACACACGCCGCCAGCGTAAACGTCGAGCAGGACACACCCGCCGCGTCAGCGTAAACGTTCACCAGGACACACACGCCCGCTCAGGTAAATGTTCACCAGGACACACACGCCCGCTCAGATAAACGTTCACAGCTGGTTGAGCCACGTCTCGACCCGCTCGTTGGCCGTATCTCGCTGCCTCTCCACGGCGATTCGCTCGTCCCTCTGAGCTCTGCACACGGCCTCTCTCGCCTCGGTCTGAGCGTGCTCAGTTTGACTCCTCAGCTCCGACAGCTCCTGGTCCCAGCGACTCTGCTCCTGTGTCTGCTCCTCCTCCAGAGACGAGAGCTGCTGCTCCACCTCGGCCAGCTCCGCTGCCAGTCTGTGAAGTTAGTGAAGTTAGTTTTGGTCCGTCTTTGGGTCTGTTTTTGACGGATGTGAATGAATGAGCTTCAACCTGACAAAAGATGATTCTCATTTCTTTATTTTGATTACCTCACAGACTCACACTTTTCACCAAAACTTAAAATTAACGAACGTCTAATCGTGATAAACGTGAACAGAACATGAGCTACAAACAGACTTGTCTCTAAAAGATCGTTTTGAAGTCACTTGTTGAAACGTGGCGCTGCTGTTGCTTCACTTCTCCTCTGCACATGCTCAGACTGAGCAGCTGCAGGAGAAGACCCAAGCTTCCTGCAGTACTGCTCAGCGGCCTGTAGAGATTCCAGCAGCAGAAGTGAGGGGAAAATGGGCTTATTTGGATATATTTGAGAACAATTTAAACATAGTTGTGACTGTCACACTTCACATTTAACAATTAACAGATGACGCTGTTAATTGTTAAATACATCATTTTATAAGAGTATGTTTGTATGGGCGTGGCCTCACTTGTCCCGCTCTTCCTGGGCGTGGTCTCTCTCTGATGTCATTTCCTGGATCTTGGACTGGAAGTTCTTCCTCATGGCTTTGTTGTTGTTCAGCTGCAACTTCACCCTCACCGACTGCATCTTCTCCAGAAGAGCCTGAAAAGAGGAGAGCAAGAGAGAGAAAAGACGGAGGCAAGAGAAGAGGAGAGAGAAGAGAGGAGGGAGGGGAGAGGAAAGGAGAGAGAGAGAAGAGAGGGAGGAGTGCAAAAGAGAGAGAAGACGGAAAAGAGGAGAGGAGGGAGGGAGAGAAGAGAGGAGAGGAGAAAGGGGAAAGAAGAGAAGAGAGGAGAGAGAAGAGGAGAGACTGGTTATTCTAAACAGTTTCGGTGTTAAACCTGGTGCTGTTCGGAACAGTTCCGGCGTTAAACCTGGTGCTGTTTGACGGCCTCGTCCTTCTTCTTCTGCAGCTCGCTCTTGCTCTTGTTGAAGTCGAGCTCGTCCTGTTGCTGCGCCAGCTTCAGAGCGTTAAAGTCCTGGCTCACTTTGGACCTGGATTCCAACATGGTCCGGACCTGATCCTCCCAGTCCGAGTCCGTGTTCGTCCCAGAGTCCACACAAACCTGGCCCCTGGTCTCGGCATCTGAGAGACACGAGGGCGAGAAAAGGCCCTGAGTTAGTCTGAATAAGGACTTAACAGAGACTATTTTTTATCAGATTTTCTTTCTTTCTTTCGACCTGGTTTGGTTCTTGTTTAGTCTCGGTTACATTTTGGTTTTAAACCCTAGCGCCGTTTTAATGACAGTTAGTCCTGAAGCTGTTACATAAAACTTTCTCAGTAAAGCCAGACTTAAGAGACTATAATATCTACTTGCGATTAGATTTGTGACTTATATTTTAATGAGGGTTGGAATTTTTCATGCAGAAAAACGGGGGGGTTTTGTCGTTTGTGGATGAAAAAAAACGACAAAAACAGCCATTTACAGATCACGTCCATTAAAATTGGACTTTTGATTCCATTTGGATTAATTGTGCAGCTCTAGCTTAATCTTACTCCATGTGTAGCCCATGTGGTCTTACTGTTTGTTAATTTCGCTAAATCGGATTTCCTTTGCATCAGATAGTAAATAATAAACTTGTGTACAATTTTATTCAAGAGGCTTTTATTTTGGCGGTGCCACTACTTCCTGTGGATCCACGGTTCCCCTCAGTGCTATGGAGAAAGCAGAGGGAGGTAAGCAGCTGAAGTTGCTCTCATGGTTAAAAGTGTAAAACATTTGACAGAAAGTTCTTGTTAGTGACATAAACACATTGTTCGTGATTTATAAGGCCTTTAACATTGTTCCTGTTGGTGATATATGTGTGAAATAGCATTTTAGATGCAAATACAGCACTTAGGAAAAAGTTAGCATTAGCATGTGGGCTTTGGCTAGCAAGTGTGGTCTCTCATGTGTCTGTGGCGCTTTCTTTATTTTTCTGCAGACGTGTGAGTGAATGTAAAACCTGAAGTGGCTGTACATTAGGTCAAACCTGGAGTGGCTGTGTACATTGATATTTTTGTGTTTCACACAGGTATGTGGTTAATACTATTTTACACCAACATTCAATGTAATTTATTTATTCATTATCATTGTAACTTAACATGTACCTTTTGTACATGATTTATTGTTCATATAAAATACAAAATTGTCATGATTAGAGGGATTTACTTGTTCAAAACTATACGATGTAAAAACATAAATGTCATTGTGATTAGTAATATTAGAGTGCTATGAAGAAAGCAGAGGGAGACGTGTGAGTGAATGTAAAACCTGGAGTGGCTGTACATTGATATTTTTTGTGTTTCACACTGTAAATCCCTTCCTGAATGGCAACCCCTTGTGTGTGGCTCAATTCATCTATCTACACAACACAGAAGGTTTCTAGTCGGTCAGCACAGACAACAAGCCAGCTACACATGCTCTGTGGAAAAAAACACTTCCTGGACCACCAGAGACAAGTCAAGTCTAAACTAGCAATGTTTTATGATTGACTTTAATCCATCCATGGCCGACACAGGGAGGGACAGGAGGGGCACAGGAGGGGACACAGGAGGACAGGAGGAGGGGCACAGAGAGGGGACACAGGAAGGGGACACAGGACACAAGAGGGGACACACAGGAGGGGACACAGGAGGGGACACAGGAGGGGACACAGGAGGGGACACAGGAGGGGACACAGGAGGGGACACAGGAGGGGACACAGGAGGGGACACAGGGGGGAGGGACACAGGAGGGGACACAGAATGTTCTACTCATGTTGGGTCATTTATAGATTTAGTTTGGGCTTCATGTGCTGTTTAAGGTGAGATAATATACTTCATAAGCCAACATTCTTTGACAATGATAAATCTAACTCCCAGTTTTGTCAATATACAGTGAAATAAACAGTAAAAATATACAATGAGCCTGGTATGGAAAGTAAACCCAGTTTTTATGAAACAGTCTCTGGTTTAGTTACCGGGCGCTACGGGTGCACCGTCCCCCGGGCTCGGTGCACCGTCCCCCGGGCTCGGTGCACCGTCCCCCGGGTCGGGCTACCGTCCCCGGGGTCGGTGCACCGTCCCCGGGCTCGGTGCACGGTGCACCGTCCCCCGGGCTCGGTGCAGCCGTCCCCCGGGCTCGGTGCACCGTCCCCGGGCTCGGTGCACCGTCCCCCGGGCTCGGTGCACCGTCCCCCGGGCTCGGTGCACGTGCACCGGTCCCCCGGGCTCGGTGCACCGTCCCCCGGGCTCGGTGCACCGTCCCCCGGGCTCGGTGCACCGTCCCCCGTCGGGCTGCTTCTCTGTCGCTGACAGCGCTCTCCAAATCCGGTTGAAGTGTCTCACCTTCCTCCGGAGCCAGGGCCGAGTCTCTGGAGCAGACCAAACCCTCCATGAAGACCGCGTCCTAAACTAAGCTGACACAAACACTTTTCTGCCGCGTTTAGTTCTTGTTTTAGAGGAAAACGGAGCGCGTCGTTCAGAGTTCATGGAAACGCGGTGCGTCGCTGAAAAGGCTCCGTTTCCGGTTTGAAACTTCTGAAGATCGTTTATGGAGAGATCACTCTGTCTGGAGTTTTGGCACAAATTTGAAACAGGAAAAGCGTTTGTCACGTGACAGGGCTTTAAACCAACCACACAACAACAAGTCTGTCTCAAACAAGTTTCTAATTTTAAGAGTGACATAAACGCAAATTAATTCATAACTACTGTAACTGTTACAAACGTGACAGTGTGGATAGTTTTTAAACAAATTGGCCCCGTCAGTATAAACGCACCCCTCTTCCACTTCCACTTGCTACTCCCACTTCCACCTCCGACTGGGCGGTGGTCAACGCCCCGGGCTCCTGTCCTCAGTGTCGTGGCGAGGCTCACACCCCACGACATGCCGCGTTGTCGGTTACTCCTGGATTGTGCTTTGGCGGCTGGTAGTTCTGGAAGCTGAGGTCCCATATGTGTGTAGCCGGCTGAAATAACTACGTTTGCTGGCCGTCAAAGGTGCGGTCAAGGCGACGAGCGTGCTCCGCCACCGTGCCTTTTTCTCCACCTGTCTTGACTTTTGACTATTTTAAGGTTAAATTGATGGACAATGCTCAACATAAATGTAATGGTATTTATGGACAAAGATGAATGTGAAATGTTGCTGTTTTGAGGACAAATATATGTGAAATTAAGAATAAAATTTCATTTTAAGCAGAAACTCCTCATTTGTTATGTGTTTATTACTTTGAACTAAAACGTTTATTTAAAACATTTTGAATTTGTTTTTTAAATGGTTTACGGAATGTAAAAAATATTTCTTGATTAATCGTAGATAATAATTTATAGATTACCCGATTACTAAAACAATTGATAGCTGCAGCCATGCTCGATCTGGAACTTTTCTTGTTTGATCAAACACAGTAACTGCTCTCCGCGCCCCCACGTTCTGGCCCCCACGTTCTGGCCCCCACGTTCTGGCCCCCACGTTCTGGCCCCCACGTTCTGGCCCCCACGTTCTGGCCCCCACGGTCCGGCCCCCACGGTCCGGCCCCACGGTCCAGCCCCACGGTCCAGCGACACGGTCCAGCCTGACGTGGCCCAATCCTTCTACAGTCGGTCCTCCACAGAGTGATGCCTCCTGTCTCCTCTCCCCCTCGCGCTGGTCACATGACACCGGCGTAGCGCAGCCTCTTCAGCCCGCTCTCCTGCGCTGCTCCTCGGCCACAGTCTGTCCAGTGTGTCCGCTCCTCTGGGCCTTCGCACGCACCGGGCCATGGCGCAGGACCACAGCGGCTTCCAGGAGCTCGAAGACGGGGACGAGCTGTTCCCGGAGCCGGAGGTAATTCACCGGGGAAGCGCGCATTAGCAGGCCGAGGACAGAGCCACGGAGCTGGGCGTGATGCTCGCGTCAACACCGGGGAATAAAGATGCAAACACGGGACAAAACATCACTGTCTCCGCCCTCTGATTAAGTCCTGGTTTAGTCCTGGTTTAGTCCTGGTTTAGTCCTGGTTTAGTCCTGGTTTAGTCCTGGTTTAGTCCTGGTTTAGTCCTGGTCTAGTGCTGTTTTTTCCCCGCCTTGTTTTTGCTCTGTTTCAGTCTTAATTCAGATAATAATCATGTACAGAAGCACACGCACTGAATTTAATTATCTGTAAGTGATATTTAGTTGAAGAAAACGCGTTTAAAGCATAAACGTGCGTCAGGTGACTGTCACAGGTGAACTGCAGAGCGCATGCGCAAACGCTGGTCCTTTATTTACACAAGGTGTTATTTACACACGCGCGCCCTGTCACACACACACACACACACACGTTTACACAGTTACGACTTAAACCAACAGATTAAACGTTCACTAAAATAATCAATAAAATACATAGAAATAAATACTAAAACCTACTTTTAGGACAAAAGAGGAGTAACGAGACAACTTTTAGGACAGAAGAACGGGAATGAGACGACTTTTAGGGCAGAAGAATGGGAACGAGATGACTTTTAGAACAGAACGAGATTAATTTTAGAACTGAACGGGAAAAATATGACTTTTAGGACAGAAGAATAGGAACGAGATGACTTTTAGGACAGAACGAGACGACTTTTAGGACAGAAGAACAGGAACGAGATGACTTTTAGGACAGAATGAGACGACTTTTAGGACAGAAGAACAGGAACGAAATGACTTAGGACGGAAGAACAGGAACGAGACGACTTTTAGGACAAAAGATTAGGAACGAGACAACTTTTAGGACAGAAGAATGGGAACGAGACGACTTTTAGGACAGAAGAATGGGAACAAGATGACTTTTAGGACAGAACGAGATTAATTTTAGAACTGAACGGGAAAAAGATTACTTTTAGGACAGAAGAACAGGAACAAGATGACTTTTAGGACAGAACGAAACGACTTTTAGGACAGAAGAACGGTAACAAGATGACTTTGGCCAGAAGAACGGGAACGAGACGACTTTTAGGACAGAACGAGATGACTTTTAGGACAGAAGAACAGGAACGAAATGACTTAGGACGGAAGAACAGGAACGAGACGACTTTTAGGACAAAAGATTAGGAACGAGACGACTTTTAGGACAGAAGAATGGGAACGAGACGACTTTTAGGACAGAAGAATGGGAACGAGATGACTTTTAGGACAGAACGAGATTAATTTTAGAACTGAACGGGAAAAAGATGACTTTTAGGACAGAAGAACAGGAACGAGACTACTTTTAGGACAGAACGAAACGACTTTTAGGACAGAAGAACGGTAACAAGATGACTTTGGCCAGAAGAACGGGAACGAGACGACTTTTAGGACAGAACGAGATGACTTTTAGGACTGAAGAACGGGAACAAGATGACTTTTAGGACAGAAGAACAGGAACCAGATGACTTTTAGGACAGAATGCTTTTAGGACGTCTTTCCTCGACCCCCAAAGCCTTCATGTTCGCAGCAGCAGTGACTTATCATGAGGTTTGTGTGTTAATAGTGCGTTTTAATCTGCTTTTGGACCGATAAATGCACTGTTTGGTCCTAGTTTTTTCTGTGTATACATCTTCATTCTTTTTGTCAGTTTGGGTCATGGTTAAACCCGAGAAGAGTCTTTTCGAGCGGACTAATGGAAGCGCAGCAAGAACCACACGAGTCGTCAGGGAAACCACATTGAATCTGACTTTTCGTCCCTTTTCCTGTTTCAGTCGTTTGGCTCATTGTGGTTTTCGAGTGTTCGTTGTAATTGTGTAACCGTTTGTCTGACTCGGCTCATTCCTCACACTTCCTTAAAAACAACCTCTGCTGCGCTCTCAATACTGCAAATACTACAAATTCTACAAATACTACTGTTACTTTTACTACAGTTGTTGTTTTGGACATTTGCGAAATGAATGGAGAATATGTCTAAAATGAAAACTAATAAAATGAGCTAAAAAGAGACTAAAGTTTCTGTATAAAGTCATATTTGACCTCTGACATCTTCATCCACATCAGTCACAGAGGAAACATGAAGAAGGCAGTGAAGGAAGGAAGGGAAGAGGAGACAGGAAACAGAAGCAGGGTTCAGCCCAGTCAGCACGAGGTTCAGCGCTGGTTTAGACCTGGTTTAGTGCTGGTTTAGACCTGGTTTAATTTACTAATACGAAATAATATTTTTTTTATGGTAATTTTTTATTTTAAGTGTATTTCATAAACTACATTTAGTGGCTCTTCAAAGAAAAGCAGATGTAAAAATGTATTTTCTCTTAAAAACGATGTTGAGTATCTGAATATTGACGTGAAAGTTTGAAATGTTTTGTGACTCAAACAGAAGAAACCACATTTAATGAAACCTTTGTTTTGTGGTGTTTGTTCTTCAGCCGCTTCAGGAGCAGAGCTCAAACGGACCCAGACAGAGCTCCATGTTCGTGGAGGACCCAGACGACCTGTTCGCCGGTAAAACCTTCAGAAACGCCGTTGTTCTTCATGTGAAAGATGCCAAGGAAAAGATGTGGAACTAAACATGTTTGGGGTCCACGTTATGACGACAAACCGGACACATGCGTAATAAAGCGATTCGGGATGTCGAGCTTAATCGATAACGGTGATTATTCAGGTCACGATAAACATCTGAAGAACTAAAAACTTAATAATCATGACTCTTTTAGAAGCAAAACTATGCAATTTCTATGGAATCTGGACTCCAAAAAGTAAACCTAAAAAGACGTTTAGTCATTCCAAGTTTGTGTGTGAGGGGCGTGGCTAAAGCTAGCATGCACAGGAACAGTTTTGCCTCATTTCTTTGACTTCTATGCAAAGCCTCAACGCTGCGTTTGAACCTCTCTTTATGGAATGCTTTGGCTTTGGATCATGTTAGACTCATTATGACCTGGAAATATCAGATTTTGGCTCTTGACAAAGCGAGTGCTGTGCGGCGACAAACAGGAAACAGCTGTTGCTAACGTGCTTTGCTAGCTTTGTGTTGCTAAGGCTCGACATATAAGTTAGCATCAGTGGAAACACGGCGCTTTAGTACAAGATCAAATCAGAGTTTAGAGACGAATGATTATTTTGTGTTTCTCTGCTTTTTGCCGTCTTGTTTTGGCCTGAGTCTGCGTTCTCTCTGATCCAATCATCTGGCTGTGGTGTGGAGCTCCTCCTCCTGAGCTAAAGTCCACCTGGAGCCCAAGAGCCAGACCGCTTTGGGAGCTAGAACCTCTCAGGGACATAGACCAGAGACTTCAGACTGAGACACACTTTAGGACTGAACCAAACTGAACCAGTGAAAACAGACGCTCGTCCAAATCATACGTGTTTATTCTAGTGAGATTACGTTCCCAAAATGAATCCTGATCATGAACACCTCCAGACAGAAAACCACAAACGTCTGGTTTGATGGTGTTGATGGTGTTGATGGTGTTGATGGTGTTGATGGTGTTGATGGTGTTCACGGTGTTCACGGTGTTCACGGTGTTCACGGTGTTGATGGTGTTTCTCTTTTCTGTCAGAGGCGACAGAGGAGGTGTCGTTGGACAGTCCTGAGCGTGACGTTCTTCTCTCTGATGGTCCGTCTCCAGCTCTCACCCCTCTGTCTCCCCCGAGCTCCGTGTTGGTCCCCCGACTGGCCCCCGACATGTTCACGCACTCCTCCTTCGACGAGGTACTCGCACAACACCACTCCTGCTGACGTTTGAGGTTTTTTACCATAAAGGAGCGACAGTTTGGGAGGTCCGGGGGTAGAAAATTCAAGGTTTGGCTCGTTTATTTAAAAAGAGACTTGATGGATCGTATTTCCGGCTCCTAAAGGGTCAGTTACCATGACAAACAGAAGCATCTGTGGGAATGTATCTTCAGATAAAATGAATATGCCACAAACTTGAAGCTTCCAAGGATGCACCATTCCCCCTGGTTTCCATTTTTCTGACATTTTCGACTGGGGCAGGGAAAGATCTGCAGCTTTAACTGAAGAAAGTATGAAAAAGCGTGAATCAATATTGTTTTTGAAAGTGACATTCAGGGTCCGGACTGTGACTTGTTTAAAGGGAAACCTCAGCATGAACTTTACTGTCTCGCTCCGAAAGTTTGGTTTGTTAAAGAACAGAGATGGGACCTTTCCCTTTTCTTACAATTCAATTCTTTACTCAATAAAATAGAACTTTTCAATAAATTACAATCTGCATTAATGTAGTCTGTTGTTCAGTTCAGTGTTTGTTTGGTTTAATGATTAGAATAAAGCGCTGGTTTAATCGATGGAAAAGAAGGTGTCAGAACGACCAGTGTGTTTAAGATATAATAATGATAATAATAATAATAATAAGCCTTTTAGACCTTCAGAACTTCTATTTTTGTACATTTTATTTGTTTTGATCATTAAAGTCTGTTCTGTCGACTCCTTTTTCTACTCAAGTCAAAATGTCCGTAATCACCGTCACGTGAAGCCAAAACGTCTCGGAGGTTTCAAAGTTCATGTTTTTGTCTTTCCCGGATCGATTTACGTAAAACATAAAGTGACAGAAAGAAATCTGCAGTAGTTCTTCTGTTTGCTCCTTTTTGTCTGCGAAAGGACGCTAGTTTTAACTCCAGCAACCCAACCCCGAGCAAACCCAACCCCGAGCAACCCAACCCCGAGCAACCAACCCCGAGCAACCCAACCCGAGCAACCCAACCCCGAGCAACCCAACCCCGAGCAACCCAACCCCGAGCAACCCAACCCCCAGCACCCTTACCCCCAGCACCCCAACCCCCAGCACCCAACACCCAACCGTCCGTGAGAATCGAACCCAACATGTTTTAAGACGGGTTTTACGGTTGTTTTTCTTTATGGCGACAGTCGAGAACAATCGTAAACCACGTTTCTTCTCACGTCAATATAAAGTTCGATGTCATAACCGTGTCGTCTTCTGTGAATGTTCAGATCGAAGAGGAAGAGGCCGGAGAAGCTCTGGACATCTTCATCTCTGTGTCGGATCCAGAGAAAGTGGGTGAGTGAAGGAGGAACCGCTCTGAGGCGCCGAGGGTCGGAGCGTCGGAGCGTCTGAGCTCTTCTCCAGTCGCTCCACGCTTGAAAGATCGACTAACGTCTTTGGTCCATTTAAAGCTACTGAAGCTCATCCACAACCACTCCAACTGTACCGACCCGACACCGACCCGACCCGACACCGACACCGACCCAACACGTTTTTTTTCTTTCAGGTTTTTCAGCCCAAACTCAGACAAAATTACAACTTGTGTTTCCATATGAATCATTTTGAGAAGATCAATCACAAAATGCAAAACAGAGAAAAAAGATAAGGAAAAAAAGATATATATATATATTTATTATTATCATTGTTATTATAATACACATGAACATAAATTAAATAACAATGAAACGTTTCAACTGCGTTGAAGTAAATCCCTGTTGTGTGCCACATTTGTTCATATCTTACAGTTCTTCCAGGTTTGATAAGATCACGTTCTCCTCCGTCAGTGACTCTGGTCCAGACTTTACTGCAGTACTATTACTCCAGAGTCATGTGACTGAGATGCTGCAGTTGGCGTGATGTTAGAGTGGGCTTGTCTCTTGTGGCGATATTAGAGTGGGCGTATCTCTCCGTGGACACAGTCTGAGGGTGTTCTTGTCTCTGCAGGCGACGGCATGAACGCGTACATGGCGTACAAGGTCAACACAAAGGTACGGCCCACTCAGGTCCCAAATCATGGCTTTAAAGTTAAGATTTTACAAAAACATTTGTGGAAAAATGTATCTCAAACACTTAAAATTGTGTTGTAAAAATGAGCATAAGATGCTTTATTTCATTTCCATGTGTTTATGAAAACACAGTTTTAGTTTGTTGGACTAAAAGAATAAAGTTGTTTCCTCAGAGGTTTCTGTTTCTGTCACAGTCTGCCCCTAGTGGCCATTAGCTGAAGTAAACCTCATTTTATTGACATATATCTCAACTTAAAACTCCGCCGGGGTCTTAAACCCGCCGGGGTCTTAACCCTGTTGTTTCCCCTGCAGACGTCGCTGTCTCTGTTCAAACTGAAGGAGTTCTGTGTCAAACGTCGCTTCAGTGACTTCCTGGGTCTCCACAGTAAACTGGCCTCCAAGTATCTGCACATCGGGTACATCGTGCCCCCCGCGCCCGAGAAAAGCATTGTGGGTAAGAGCCGCCGCCCACAGGGTCTACTGCAGCATCAGGACCTGGTTTAGACCTGGTTTAGACCTGGTTTAGACCCGGTTTAGACCCGGTTTAGACCCGAACTGACTGTTTTCTTCTTGTTTCAGGAATGACTAAAGTGAAAGTGGGGAAAGAGGACCAGTCGTCAAATGAGTTTGTGGAGAAGAGACGCTGCGCCTTGGAAAGGTACAAGCCAGGTCTAGACCGGGACTAGACCGGGTCTAAACCAGGTCTTGTGGACAGATGCTTTGATCGGCCACTGTCTGATTCTTTCTTCTCGTGAATCCTCTTCCTCGCGGTGAATCTGACGAGTATTTGACGTTTTATGGGTGAAATGGAGTAAATCCCGTTTGTGGTAAAGGTCTGCGCTCAGAGCAAAGGTCAGCGCAAAAATATGGACTTGATCATTATTCGGACACATGTTTGAGTTTGTTAACAATCGACATTTAGGCTGACGGGCCAAAGGAAGTGAGAGAACGCTGAGAGCTCTCCAACCCGCTTTTATAAGAAATATTAAACTGGATTAAGCGCCCCCCCAGGGGGCGCTGTGCTCAGAATGTGACAGTAAAAATGTCCCAGAGAAATCAATGGATGAAGTGGATTCAGTGGAAGAATGAAACACCTTCAGGAGCTTTGCCCGTCTCATTTCTCACGTCTCGTTCTTGTAGTTTCCGGTGATGTGAACACCCTTGTGTTTTTCAGGTATCTGATGAGGACGGTCAAACACCCGGTTCTGCTCAAGGACCCAGACCTCCTGCAGTTCCTCGAGAGCCCAGAGGTGAGAACACTTTAAAGGAGACATAATGAACCTCTCCTCCACTGTTTGTGTGGCGTTTGTCGTTTGTGTGTTGTTTGTGTGGCGTTACTTACAAGGTAAAAAATTTTCTATATCTAAAGTTTATTATCATTTCAATAATGGTTTAGTTATGTTTAGCCTTGTGTTTCTCCTTTTGTCAGGTTTTAATATAATAATGAAATTAAACCTCTGCTGGAGATTTAAGGACAGCAGCAGTTTTCAAAAAAGTCCCTAGTTTCTTTTTATTAAGTCTTTTGAGCTCAATATTGTGATTTTAAAATGTCCATATAAATGAGCATCCACAGGTGTCGTAGATTATAACAATTTAAATATTATATTTTGGACGGTCCTCACAATATTGAACAGGAACCCGCAAATATTCCTGCTTCAACCTTTTAGACAATTCCATTCTGTTTATATTCCAAGAAAATAGTGAGGCAGCTTCCTGAAAAAAGAAATAAAATTGAGTGTTTCCTCTCAAATATTTAGTTCACAGCACATTTTCAACATGTCCTGGAGCATTACATTTGCAAGAGGCTGAAATCTGAACTAAACTAAACCAAAACCTATTGAGGTAAAGCGTTTACCCAGAATAAACCCTCCTGGCGGAGACACACTTTCTCTCAAACGGAACATTACATCACCCAAACAAGCTTTTGCTGATTTTAATTTGATTCCAATTAATCGTCTGACAGCGTAAGTTATTGGGAGAACAAAAACCACAAAATTGGTTGAAATTGGAGCCCGTTTTCCTCCTGAACAAAGCCTTTTCTCTGGCTCTTTACGCGTTGATTTGTTTCCCGCTGCCTGCGCGCGGACAGCTGTAAAGCGCGCCTCGTTTGGCTCCGAACAGCCTCGTTTTTCTTCATTTCTGAGTAAAAACGTGTGCGTGTTTTGGGTGACGGCTTTAACTCGATGTGTCCCGCGGGGAACAGAAGGCTCTCTGACCCAATTTGAGCCAATTTACCGCGCGCGTCGTTAGCCGCTCCATCACACAGGGATGGCGACAGCCATGTTGGAGTGACACGCCTTCTTCAGGGTCGGAGCCAAAACAGGGGGAGAGTTTTACACATGAGACAAACGAGAGGTGAGAGACGAGACGAGAGCCGAGACGGGACGTGTGACGAGATGAGAGACGGGACGTGTGACGAGATGAGAGACGGGACGGGACGAGACGAGACGAGTGACGAGACAAGAGACTGACGAGTGACGAGATAAATCGGCTCACATTTGTCCGTCAGTGACCGTGTGTAGCTCTTTTCCCCCGACTTTTCCAAGCGTTTTCCAAGTCTGATCTGTCATATGACCTTTTGAGCTTTTAAAATCATGTTTTTAGTTTTTCTGAAGTTTCCTGACATCGAAGCCTTGACAGTTTTGGCTGGCTTGTAGTTATCCTTGTATACACTTTACACGTCTGTCGTCAGTTGACTTTATATACACTATATACGTCTGGTGTCAGTTGTCCTTATATACACTTTACACGTGTGCTGTCAGTTGCCCTTATATACACTTTACACGTCAGTTGTCCTTATATACACTTTACACGTCAGTTGTCCTTATATACACTTTACACGTCAGTTGTCCTTATATACACTTTACACGTCTGTCGTCAGTTGTCCTTATATACACTTTACACGTCAGTTGTCATTATATACACTTTACACGTCTGTCGTCAGTTGTCCTTATATACACTTTACACCGTCTGTCGTCAGTTGGCCTTATATACACTTTAAACACGTCTGTCGTCAGTTGTCCTTATATACACTTTACACGTCTTCGTCAGTTGCCTATATACACTTTACACGTCTGTCGTCAGTTGTCATTATATATACTTTACACGTCTGTCGTCAGTTGTCATTATATACCACTTTACACACGGTCTGTCGTCAGTTGTCATTATATACACTTTACACGTCTGTCGTCAGTTGTCCTTATATACACTTTACACGTCAGTTGTCCATTATACACTTTACACGTCTGTCGTCAGTTGGCCTTATATACACTTTACACGTCTGTCGTCAGTTGGCCTTATATACACTTTACACCGTCTGTCGTAAGTTGGCCTTATATACACTTTACACGTCTGTCGTCAGTTGCCTTATATACAACTTTACAACGTCTGTCGTCAGTTTGGCCTTATATACACTTTACACGTCTGTCGTCATCCTTATATACACTTTACACGTCTGTCGTCAGTTGTCCTTATATACACTTTACACGTCAGTTGTCATTATATACACTTTACACGTCTGTCGTCAGTTGTCCTTATATACACTTTACACGTCTGTCGTCAGTTGTCCTTATATACACTTTACACGTCTGTCGTCAGTTGTCCTTATATACACTTTACACGTCTGTCGTAAGTTGGCCTTATATACACTTTACACGTCTGTCGTAAGTTGGCCTTATATACACTTTACACGTCTGTCGTCAGTTGTCCTTATATACACTTTACACGTCTGTCGTCAGTTGGCCTTATATACACTTTACACGTCTGTCGTCAGTTGGCCTTATATACACTTTACACGTCTGTCGTAAGTTGTCCTTATATACACTTTACACGTCTGTCGTCAGTTGTCCTTATATACACTTTACACGTCTGTCGTCAGTTGTCCTTACATACACTTGTGTTGTCAGTTGGCTCGTGCCGTGAGCACTCAGGCTCTGAGCGGAGCTGGACTCATGAGGATGATGAACAAAGCGGCCGACGCCGTCAACAAGATGACCATCAAGATGAACGAGTCCGACACGGTGAGACATTCATACACGTGCAATTATATAATACGGACAATTGTATAAAGAAAACAATTTATATGAAGAATATGATTATATATAGAATACAGACATTATACAAAACAACAAAAGGACCGTCAAGATGAACGAGTCTGAAACTCAATAAGAGTCTGAATAAAAGTCTGAGTTTATGAATGAAGCGGTCCAGAGTGAAGCATCAGCACAAATGGTAAAAAGGCCGCTGCAAACGAACTTGACTAATATTTATCTTTCTAGTGTTTGTGTAAATGGTTGTATTTGTGGTCGCAGTGGTTTGAGGAGAAACAGCAGCACTTTGAGAACTTGGACCTTCAGCTGAGGAAGCTCCACGGCAGCATCGAGTCGCTCGTCTGTCACAGGAAAGGTCTGAACACAAACATTAGATCCACAGAGCTAATTAGCACACGCGCTTTAGTCTGGAAAGACATTTTGGAGCGTTTCATTTCTCGTTGCGCTTGATGAAAATGAAATTAAATTTAAATGCTGATGAACTTTGAGTTTTTAAGCCCAGAAGATGTGTTTTTAATCTGAATGTCATGTACTGTGCGTTTCCACGTTTCACTAGCTTTTCTTTGATTATTATAAGAACAAAAAGTACCAAATCAAACCCGAAACACAGCAGACCAAAGCCCAAATGGTATTAATGTCAAACTCAAAAGCTGACTGAAAGTAACTTATTTCAGCCAAAACTGTTCAAACTGTTCGTTGCGTGTAGAGCGTCTTTGTAAGTTTATGAATTCTCTCTCGAAGTGTTCTTGTTGATGTTCCCTCAGAGCTGTCGTTAAACACGTCGCAGTTCGCTCGCTCGGCCGCGATGTTGGGCAACAGCGAGGACCACACAGCTTTGTCCCGCGCCCTGTCACAGTTAGCCGAGGTCGAGGAGAAGATGGAGACGCTGCAGAACGAACAGGCCAACGGTGACTTCTGCCTCCTGTCCGAGCTCATCGGAGACTACGTACGACTGCTCGCCGCCGTCAAGGTGAGGGAAGCTTAACACGTGTGGCGCAGGAGCTAACGCGTTTGGTGCAGAAGCTAATGTGTGCGGCGTGGAGGCTAACACGTACAGTGAGGAAAGTAAGTATTTGAGCACCCTGCGATTTTGCACGTTCTCCCACTTAGACATTATGATGGGTCTGAAGTGTTCGTCTGTGCATTTCCACTGTGAGAGACAGAATCCAGAAATCACGTATGATTTTTAAAAATAATGTATTTGTATGTTATTGCTGTAAATAAGTATTTGAACACCTGCCAATCAGCAAGAATTCTGTCTCTCAAAGACCTGTTAGTCTGTCTTTAAAAAGTCCACCTCTGCTCCACTTCCTAAAGTGGAGCATAAAGACCCCTGTCCACCCCACAATCAGTCAGACTACACCTACTACCATGGGCAAGGCCAAAGAGCTGTCTGAAGACCCCAGAGACTGAACTGTAGACCTCCACAAGGCCGGAAAGGGCTACGGGCTGTTGGAGCAATTGTTAGAAAATAGAAGAGGCTAAAGATGACTGTTGGGCAGGACGACTGCACTGTGTTGAGGAGAGAATGAATGGGGCCATGGATTGTGAGATTCTGTTCCCTCAGTCAGAGCATTGACGATGGGGCGTGGCTGATTCTTCCAACATGACAATGACCTGAAGCATACAGCCAGGAGAACCAAGGAGTGGCTCTGTGAGAAGCAGATCAGGGTTCTAACCAGGCTCCAGACCTAAATCCAATGTTCAATGAAACGTTAGACCTCTGTAATTGTAAACAAAGGCTTATCTACCAAATATTAAGCTGCAATAGAAGAACAGAATAGATTGTGTCTCTCACAGTGGAAATGCACGACGGTGAACATTTCAGACCCTCCGTTATGTCTAAGTGGGAGAACGTGCCAAATACTGTACGACTGCTCAGTGTGAGTGCAGCTAACACGCACGGCTATAAAACAATAGAATTATAATATAACTATTTAACTATAT